>JBAMHZ010431747.1:0-10765 GCA_037177395.1 Alpinia galanga | reverse complement strand
ATGGAGCCTCCATTTGCTTTGAAATATTCCTTCTTTGTTATATATTATTGAGATAAAAATATTCCAGGTGGACTGTCCATGTCATATAGATCAAAGGCCCAGGAGTATGATCCGAGAGAAAAAATAAAACTCGAAGAACATTAGAGAATACTAACTTGGAGAATGTATGATGCTTGAGAGATGCTGACTTGAAGAACATATAGTACTCGAGAGGCTAAGATGCTTGAGAAATTGAGATGCCCGGGAGATTATAACAGTCGATAGGCTATGGCACTCAGGAAGCCGAGATGCTCGAAAGGCTGAGAAGTCTCAAATATCATCATAAAAAGAGCTATAAGTATGCATTCGAAACAGCCATAAATGTTTATCAAAAAATTTTAGATAATGATGGGCCAACTCTAGCAATATCAGAGAAGTCAAAGGCTTCCTCAAGTTCAAGAATTCAATCTTTGTTGCAGACCGATGCATCGTTGTTTATGCCTTGATCATCTCCCCAATTCTCCTACTCGAACACCCTAAATGTACCCCCACATTGTTACTGAACTTGGAGTGTCACTATAAGAATTACCCTTGTTGACTTGGTTTATCGACACCACTTGTCGTTCGTAGAGCTTTTCGCGAGGAAGAGTACCTAGCCATCCAAGGGATTGGCTTCTCACCAAATGAAATTTTACAAATTCATCACAATGACTGAATCAACTAAAATGACATTGATGGCTACTCGTAGAGGTCCATCATATCTTATATTTGCCTTAATCATCTCCCAATTCTCCTAGTCGAACACCCTACATGTGCCCCCACATTGTTACTATAAAAATTACCTTTGTTGACTTGGTTTATCGACACCACTTGTCGTTAATTTAACTCAAAACTAATATGCAAAGGCCCCTTCATAGAGCTTTTCTCAAGGAAGAGTACCTAGCCATCCAAGGGATTGACTTCTCGCGAAATGAGATTTTACAAATTCATCACAATGACTGAATAAGCTAAAATGACATCGAGGGATGGCTACTCGTAGAGGTCCATCATATCTTATAGTTGCCTTAATCATCTCCCAATTCTCCTAGTCAAACACCCTAAATGTGCCCTCACATTGTTACTGAACTTGGAGTGTCACTATAAGAATTGCCCTTGTTGACTTGGGTTAACTCAAAACTAATATGCAAAGGCCTCTTCGTAGAGCTTTTCTCGAGGAAGAGTACCTAGCCATCCAAGGGATTAGCTTCTCGCAAAATGAGATTTTACAAATTCATCACAATGACTGAATCAGCTAAAATGACATCGATGGCTACTAGTAGCGGTTCTCATATCTTATGGTTGCCTTAAAGTGCCCACAGTCAACTAAAAACTCCCCTATAAGTAAAATAGAACTATCAATATTAGACAAGGCACAATAACACAATGCATCTCGACTCGATGAATGGATGACCTGACTTGTCGGAAGGATGTAAACTACATTCATAGCAAATATGGCCTCCACATCGTTGATGGCTCCTTGATGCCCCCACTCTCATTTTTCCTTAAACCCTAAACCCTATAGAGGGTTGTGCCCTCTAGGTCACAATCCCTATAAGTAAAATAAAACAAACAATATTAGACATGACACGACAACGCAATATAGCTTGACTCAATGAACCGATAAATTGATCTGTCGAAAGGATGTAAGCTACATGCATAGCATATATGGCCTCCACATCATCAAGAGCTCCTTGAGGCCTCCACTCCCATTGTTCCTTGAACTCTAAACCCCATAAGGGTTTGTGCCATCTAGGCCACAACCCCCTATAAGTAAAATAGAACTAACAACATTAGACACGACAACACAATACAGCTCGACTCGATGAATCGATAAACTAACATGTTGGAAGGATATAAGCTACATGCATAGCAAATATAGCCTCCACGTCGTTGACGGCTCCTTAACACCCCCACTCTCATTGTTCCTTGAATCCTAAACCGTATAAGGGGTTGTGTCCTCTAGGCTACAACCCTTATAAGTAAAATATAACTAATAATATTGGATACGATACGACAACACAATATAGCTCGACTCGATGAATCGATAAATTGACATGTCAGAAGGATGTAAGCTACGTACATAGCAAATATGACCTCCACATCATCGAGGGCTCCTTGAGGCTCTCACTCCCATTGTTCCTTAAATCCTAAACCCTATAAGGGGTTGTGCCCTCTAGGCCACAACCCTTATAAGTAAAATATAATTAACAATACTAGACACGACGCGATAACACAGAAGGATGTAAACTAAGTGCATAGCAAATATGACCTCCAAGTCGTCGAGGGCTCCTCCTCTTATCATCTCTGAGACCCCCACTCCCAATGTTCGCTGAGTCTACAAAAGAACTAAAAATGATCAAAATATGGTGAGTGGTGTTTACTTGAAAAATATAAAGGATTCATATTGGGAGTGATTGGTGTTTACTTTGAGGGAGTGATCGATATAAAGCATCCATCTTGCCGTCGATTTTGCTCTTGTGGCCCCGCTTCATCAGCTCCATATACATCAGTGACCTGTTTGTAATTTTGATTTTTAGGAAATTGCAGTGCTATTGAAATTGTAGGGGTTATTTTGATAAATACCTGGACAGGGAGAGCATCCATGCCGGCCCAGAGGGCAACGAACGGCAGGCCGCCGGAGCTGACAGTGGCGACGACGATGCCAGGGCTTGATCGGTCGAATGCATAATCATTGATACTGATACACATTGCAAATTAAGAGAGTGATTATTAAGAGAGAACAGCAATCCCATTATGAGAAAAATATGAATTCCTGGTACATTGTGACATCTAATATATACATATAGCATTGCCATGGAGGAAGAGCAACTCGAAAGATATCGCACAATCAGAAAAAGGAGACGAAAGGGATGAAAAGTCCTTGAAGAATTAGAATGGATCCTTGGGGACATTGTCGATGCATTGATGGATGTTCCGAACACGATAGCACAAATTGTGAACCGACTGGAGATCACACAATGCAATCAGCAAGGCTTTCTTCTGTCCGTCTTCAAGTGAAGTTTGAACCATTTTTTCTTCCCTGTTCGATCCTTGGACTTTTCTTCCTCTTTCACTTGGGACTCTTCGTCGCTTTCGGATGCCTTGAAGGAACTGCTCATCTTGAGGCTACTCGAGTGTCGCTTTAGAGGTGGTGTGGTGGTGTAGGAGGCATGAACAGCATTTCTTTCCTTGAGAAGCTCGTCTATCTGGATCGCGTATGGCATAGAATAATTATAAGCGTTGAGAACTTTGGAGTACCTGGAGCAAGGATATTGAACGACAGAACTTACTTCTTGCATTTCCTGAGCATATCTGTTGGTCATTTCAGTGAATCGTGCCATAACCTGTTCATCTTAAACAGTTTGTGAATCAATGTCGGGCACAAACATGTACGATATAGAACCACAGAAAGCCACATGACAAACCTCTCTATACTCAGTTTCAAACTTAGATAGTTCGGCTCTTTTGGCTAATATCCTTGCCTCGACATCGCGGAGTTTTATCTTTTCCGCTGAGAACTCTTCTGCGCACATAACTTCTAGCGTGTAGTTTACACTTTTAAAGAAATTATCGCCTTCAGATTTTCATGGGACAGAAACAAAGTTAGATAACATTTGCTAAGATCATTCAAAAAATAGAATGAGTATGCAACTCACCGTAGACGGCAAATATGTGGATGCCTGCTTTCAGTTCATTTACTTCACAAGCTTGAAACCCATCAAGTTTCTTGAAGAATGCAGCATTTGGATCTTTAGCCGATGCTAGCTGGAGGTGAGAAACAAAATAGTGTTAGTAAAACAATATTTGGTTTCGGAAATGCCTCATCCAATGAGTTTAGAATAGTTGAGCTTACCGAATTAACTTGATCAAACCGATATACAGGAAAATTAAGGAAGAACATTCCAGCAGAAGGAACCTTTCCAGTTTTGGTGCTGTCTTCCTGCACCAGTCTTGAAGTCAGATGGATACATCACAAGCTATATGGATACGATGACACTATAAAACATATAATCGAAGGCTACAATACACAAACAATGGAAATTTTGCATAAACAATTCAAATGCCAAGTAATTCGTAGGATACCTATTGGATGCTAGAGGGTGCCAACTAGTTCAATTGGTAAGTACCTTGGACTAAATGTGAGTGTTTGAGGGCTCGATTGCTATCTTTTTCGACAAAATCAACTGGACGCTAAATTTGTGAGAGAAAATGTTTGAACACTCTCTACATGGAAACTCAAGAATTGGCACACTCAAACTTGGGAATGCTGGAATCAGAATGGCCATTAAGGAATGCGGATGGAATAATTACGTTGTAATGAAAATGTTACAATAGATGCCATATATTAATAGAAAAAAATAAGATAACTAATCATATTACTGTTGATAGACGACAAAATGAAGAAAACCAAGATAAGATACAATTTACATGTCCAAGATCATTGAATTTATTTTATCTTTGGGTAAGTCGATTATATCACTATCATTAAGATGATTAAAAGAGATTTAAAAGGGAGTATCACACCCTTTAGTCTTACATGAACCATTTGGCCAGATAGTTCCATCTGTCTGATCAGAATAGTTGGCAATTTTTGCATTTTATCTTTGAGAATTTCAGGAGGAATCCCCACCGATAAAATTATTGCTTAGCTATACAAATATAAGAGACATACTTTGTTGTGTCGGTTTTATATATTAAAGTTGAGGTTCATCTCTAAAGTTAGAGTTGTTAGGAAATGGATTGAACCACCACTTTACTACCTCAACTTAACTGGAGACATTATGGAAGCTAATGTGACTAGAACCCAAAAACTCCTTTGCTGCCATGTTAAAATTGACTGGCTAACCATTAATTCCAAAAGTTGAAATTGTTGGAAAGTTGACATCTATCATCTATCCAATATTTGCTGCTAATTTATAAATGAATTGTCAAACAAAAATTGAGTGTATGTGTGTATATATGTAACGTTTTTGGAGACAATCAAGCAGATTAATATTACAACAAAACTAAAAGAATAAATAAAATGAGCAAAGGGGAATATAAGGTGCAATAGACTTATTTAGTGTTTAATCAAAGTGCCATATGAAACCATCAATAACATCAGATTATTAAAAATATTTTGGAAATGAGTAGAAAATGTTTCAAATAACATCTAGCTCATACAACGTAATATCAAAAGAGAAGTAGCATTTTGAACAATGTCAACTCGTTACACATGCACATTAAAATCTAAATTCCCCGTCGAACTAATAGTAAATGCAAACGGAAGAAAAGCTGTTGAAGGCATTATTCAATTGACATCGAATTCGTAAACATATGACACCTACTTGTAATGCAAGACTTAGTCCGCCATTCTCTTCTTGCTCAAAGTACAACAACTGCACATCAAAAACAAAATTAGTGAAGTTGTTCAGACAAAGTACCTACTGCTAACAAGGAATTGACAAAGATATAAAAGATTATCATTGCATTTATGTAGCTGGAGATGGGTGAATCTAGAGCTGCAACAACTATGCAGCAAGCTGTACGGTCGAGACAGTACTTTTCAATAAATGTTATGTTAAACACTTCAAGTGCTAGAATCGGTGAACACAAGGCTCTTGATAACTAGTTCAGATGATGATCAGCCAATTGGTAGACCAGACTGTTCGATTAGGAAAAAATATAAGATACGACTAGCTAGCTTACGCTAAACATTTTTCTTTCAAAGGAATTAGACCGTTGAATAGTGTCCAGTTGTAGAAGCCTCAAAACTGAAGAAGTATAAGCTCAATTAGCATGTAATTGGTGATATCCACTCTAATAAATATTTCGTAATATACAGGAAGGAATTATATATACTGGAAGAGTCCAATAAATATTTATATAAACACAACAAATGGGTACTAAATAATATATCAAACATTCTATCACAATGCAGTTTAAGATTTGAAACAACCTTGAATTTGCTCTTTGCAGATGAATGAACTCGACAAACGACTCCCATCCTAGCTTCCCTCTCTGTTATTTCCACTGAATAAAAGTGAGCTGCCTGTTTTTCTACCTGTGCAGTTACAGAAAACAACTTCTCAAGAGATTTTCAGCAACAGCTTTGCGAAAAGCAAGAGAAAATGCCATTACCTTTCTTGAAATTGACTGCCCCAATGGAAGTGGAAGGACAGTCACCAAGCCATTAAGTGCTTCCTCCAATACAGTTGCAGATACAGTTGTCTTGATTGGAACTCCAAGTTTACTAACATACAATATAACAATAAAAGTGACAATGAAATCTTTTGATATTTGATTTAGAATCACGGCCACAGGATATAAATTAGTACTAAGTTCCATTAGCTCGCTTTACCTAAAAAGTGCAGCAAACATTGTGTTCACGGTACCAAGACTTGAAAGATCAAGCTCCAATTCCTGACTATCTGATTCAATAGCCTGGGAAAACAATATCACCTTTTTAATGTCTTTTAGCTAAAATAAAATAGTCAAATTAACTGAATAGAAGAAAAGAATGTGCAACATTATAGAGGCAGCCAACTTATTAATGATAATTATGTCTTTGGATGAAGTTAATAAATGAACTTAAACAAAGATGAAAGGAAAAAGGACCATACCTCAAAACCGGATGTGTCATATTGATGTCTTCTATCTGCGTCAGACAATACATTGTACGAGAATGTAACTTCCTTGAAAATCTCAGCTGCCGTAGGATCATTTGCATTTTTGTCAGGATGATATCTATAAATAAACAGAAGACACATGATCAGAAATTCTTTATGCTGCAAACTTTGCAATATGAAGCAAAAAAAAAAAAAATCTCTACACTAGAGTGTGAATAGCATTAGCCTCAAAGGATAAATAAACTAGCAATGTCAGAAAGGATAAGAATTATATTTATCATATGGACGAGTTCGTTAATATAGCAAAGATAAAAATGCTAAGACGGGTGTGAAGAATTATTGAAAGGATAAACCACAAAACATATATTAATATTCTGGAGAAGTTAATTATAGGTCCAATAGATCACGAAATGAGAGAAAATATGTTGAAAAAAAATGTATTTTTCAAGAAGACAAATAAACTCAATAGATTTTTGACTTAAATCTATTAAACCAAAAGGTGCAAGGATAGAAAAAAAAGAGACATTCAATCTAATAAAAAAAATAATTGAATTAAATTGAATACTATTAATGATAATTATTGCATAAAGAAGATAATTATTGCTAGAAACTCAGAAGACTGTAACAATTTTGAATGCACTTACCATTAATCATTATCTTATAATTCGCACAGTGTTTTTGTAACCAAAACTATCATTGGCACAGTGTTTAAGGTTTCAAGGATGGGTTTAGAGGGTTGAAACTCAATTCCAAATATATAAGGGATGAAGCCTATCTATCAGTTGGTGGGAATATGATAATTGGTATCCTGCTTTGACACCAGAACTAGGTACTTGCAGAAATTGATTGTTAAAAATAGGGGTAATGCAAACAACAGTACTTGCATCATCTGTTATGTATACTTCTCATCATGAACATTAAGATTCCAGATTTAGGAGGAAAGGAATGATTGAATATCACACAATCAATACAAGATGGGATGTGCCACCATTAATGCAGATAGGCAGGCCCTATTGAGGCCATAATAATGCCAAGACAAGCAATGTGAGGTGAGTGTAACCAGACAAATCCCTCATTTGGAACTAGACAACTCGTGCTGATCCTCATATTCAATTGACGTCTGATGAAGGATCGAACTCAATGGGAGCAAAAATAGTCAGCTCAAATCCATGACCTTCACACATGATACACGAAGGTACTTTGGCTAAAATTGTTCGAAATTTCTATTAGAAACCTTCACTTTTCGAATGATATGCCATACCTATGTTATGATTACTAGTCTGAATATAGTAAGCAGGATATAGGCATAAAAAACTTTTACAATTGTGTGTAATTTATTTGCGAAACACAATTATAAAAAGGCCTGGATAGAAACATATCGATCAAAAGCCAAAATTATTCGAGTTGCATGACGAAAATCAAGGAGGGAAAAAATCATACATTCCTCAACTGCTAATTCCATAAATCAGCACACACAAAAAAAAGAACAACAAATAAAATATCTTACTTCAGGGCCATCTTCCGATACGCACTCTTGATTTCCTGCTCCGTTGCAGTACGGGGGATGCCAAGCACTTCATACGGATCCCTCCTCTGCTGCTGAAGCTGCTGCTTATTAGCATCCCTTTTCTTCTCCGACTTCGCGGAGGAAAATCTCGGACCCGGCATCTCTCTCGCCCTCAAAACCAACCTAATCTAACCTTTCCACCCCTGATCTCACTCCAACACTAGACGAAAGCAAAACATATTCTCCATCCGAATCGAGAATCTCGCACGGAGAACGCAGATCTACACGCCGATCCTCCACCTCTCTCCCGCCCCGAAACCGGCCACAGAGGCGAAGGAGATACCGAAGCAAACGCAGCCGCCTCGAACCCCTCCGCCGGAGACCGAGAGAAGGAGAAGAGAAGAGGCGGAGAGCGAGCGAGAGGATATCGGCGAGGGAGACGGGGAGGAAGGAAGGAAGGAAGAGAGGTCGCGTTCAAGTGTTCCCCATGAACAGTGGAGTTGTTAACCTATCCCTCTCCTGTCACGCCATCCGAGGCTGCTGCTACCTCACGTAAAGAGCGATGTCCGCACAAAATCACAAGCATACGACACAATATCCTTCGTTCATTTTTAGATCAACGGCCCTATAGTATAGCTGCCGTGCGAATGCTCCCATACAAAACGCATAGCAATCAAAAAATTTTGAAACATGGTCCGAAACATCATCGACGGACGAAGTTGGTCCTACCCAACTCGCCGGGCCCAGCCGGGACGACGGCTACACATTGTTTACCTTCTTCGATAGAGGGTAGGACGACTGGGTCTACTTAGAAGAAAAAGCAAAGGCTGACAGAAGATGGCTATGAATGTAGGGTAACGTCCTTTGCGCGTAAGAGAAGATTTTGAGAAGGTGATTAAGAGGGTGTTTAGCGGTGTCGGCACCTTGATGGGCCACCAAACCGTGATTAAGTGGCTCTTTTCATTTGGTCATTAATTACTTAAAATGTATTTATTTAGAGAAAGGGATTGTTTAATAACGTGACGTGGCATGATAATAGCGGGGATAAAAAATGGGAGCTTGGATGAAAGTTATTTCAAGACGAGCAAAAAAAAGGTTTTTTCAATATCAAATTATTATTTTAATAATTTTTAAAAGAGAAATAATTTTTAGGTGGATTTTTTTATCATTTAAAATATATCTTTTTTTTCTTCTGTTCAAATGATGTGGACACAATTCAACCTAGGAGATCTCAAATGGAATAGTAGAAGATATAAGTAGGGTCTAATAATTAGACTGTATAGTAACTCAGAAAGAGCAGAAGACTGAAGTAATATGAGTCGAGAGCGGGACAATTCGGGAAGAGCAGAAGGTTGAAGTAACTTGAGTCGAAAGCGGGAGTGACTTGAGAAGAAGAGATCATGTCAAGTTAGGAGTGAGACGACTCACATAGCTCAGAGTGGAGTGAGTTATTTGCAAGATACTATACTATGAAGGAAAGAATCAAGAATAGAATGAATTAGAAATCCAGAAAACCTAAGACATAGGGCGATAGAGGAAACCCTTCTACTCAGTTAGTCCCCCAATGATCTCTTTGATAATAACTTCTACCCATTTGACATATCACGTGAAAATTTCTCATAGAAGTTTTCCCCTAACTACTTATCAAAAGATATCAACGAGGCTGAGGTGTACGGTAGAGGATGAAAGAAATTTTGGAGGTGCTATAAGGAAACATAATGAGGTAAAGTCAAAGATTGACAATTTACACTACTGAATACTTTTTACTACTATCTATCATTATTTACCTGTCTAATTTAAGCATCGGAGAATTATAGGCCGGATCATTGATTGCCTTCTGACACATTACGTTTGGCACGTTATCGATAAGGATACTATTGCGGCCATAATAATTCATCTTCTTCTAAAAAACTCAGTGGGAGGGATCACACAAAGAAGACCACATCATCAGGTGTTCAAATTTCCAGTCCGATTAATCCTAAAGATGATTCAATCTTACCTCATAAATATGTTTCATCGAGATAGATTAGGAAAATACGACGAGATCAATAGATGACTCAGCGATTAATTCTTAATAATCATTTCGAATCCATGGGGCTTTAAAATATCTCTTTATTTTGTTTTTTTTTTGTTAACATTGGATATCCAAGTTTTTTTTGCTCGATTAATCTCTAATCGATCCAGTCCTATAAAAATTTCCCATCAGCTATCAAATGTAAATACAAAAAATGCTCATGATCCAATGATGAAATTCATTCCTGTAGTCGTGTACCATATAATATTAAAATCATACTCTATTTACGAAGATACAGTATCTCAAATTCAACATTCAATTTAGGCTCAACACCTAGTTCAAGGCCGTTGATACTGCTACATTTTCATTTCATATCCTGGAGAAATTGAAATGGACCCGGTCAAACTGGGTCAACTCCCGAATTAGAGGCGGCTAATTCAATCGACAGCCCTATTCCCGAACTAGAGCCGATCAGCTCGGTCGACAGCATAACTCCTGAGCTGGAGATGATCCGCTCGGTCGACAGCATAACTCCCGAGCGGGAGGTGACCCGCTCGGTCGACAGCATAGCTCCCGAGCCGGAGGCGACTAGCTCGGTCGACAGCCATATTCCCGAGC
>JBAMHZ010431737.1:0-10766 GCA_037177395.1 Alpinia galanga | reverse complement strand
TTGGTTTCTGTAATTAACATGAACTTGAGATATTTTATCACGATCACATTAATCATTACTCATTAAAGGACTCAAGTTTATCATAAAACATTCATCAACTCGACTAAAAAACAAAAAGAAAATTGAGCAGTCAACTGCTCAACTGAGAAATCAAAAAGAAAATTGATCAATTGATTGACTCGACTGTTCAACTGAGCAATCAAACAAAAAATTAAGTAATCAACTTGACTACTCAACGAAAATCGAAGAGAAAGTTTATCAATTGATTGCTCAACTCAACTACTCAACTGAAAATCGAATAGAAAATTTATCTGTCAATAGTTTAACTCAACTGTTTGACTAAGAAACCAAACACAGATGATCAGTCGACTGCTCAACTGAGAAACCAAATAAAAAGTTAAACAATTGATTGCTTAAATCAACTACTTGATTGATAAAACTGGGACAGTGAAACAATAATTTAAGAGTCAATTAGTAGACTCAACTGTCCATCATTAATCGACTAATGTGAAGAATTAGTCGATTGATGATGAAATTTTAATTATTTTCATTTCCAACTAAATTAATCAATTTTTTATCGATTTGATTTTCATAGGAAAGTTCAACCAATCCAATTTGTCCAAAAAAAATTTTGATTTGTTCAATTTCGATTTAATTGATTCAGTCAGTTTGTTTATTAACTAATTGCTCAGCCCTAAGAATATATTATTTCTTTCTCTAAATTGCTTACGGGTCACATATATTAACTATTCCCATCATTAACAACCTTCTTAGCGTGATAGATAGAGTTGCCAACGCAATTGCTCTCTACACTTGAAAAAGACGATCCAAAAAGAAAAGTTGACAACTCACCGAGAGTCAATGGGAGTGTAGTTCTCATCATTAGGAGAGAATGATGTAAATAAGAAAACACATTGGCATCAAAAAGAAAACGATTAAAGAAATAAACCAACATTTACCCAATTCGACTAAAAAGGTGTCTCCACTTCACAGCTACTCCACCACCCCAATCTATAGAGTCAATTTTTTTTATTAAGGATAATAACACAATCAAAAATTTTAATTCTATTTTAAAATAATTAAAATTATCCAATCATTAACTTTTATAATTTGTTGGAACTTAAAAAAAATTTAGTTTTTTTATAAAAGCTATTAGCTTTTTATTAGGATAATTAGAGTTTTATATAAAAAGTTTTCTATTATTTTATGAAGAATAAGTCATAATATTAACCTATAAAAAAGAGTTAAAATCTCATGCATTGGACAAATTTTGAGATAATACAATTCCTAATTTTCTTTTCTCGGACAAGAATTGATAGCTTTCCTCTAAATGAGGATAGTATCTTTATTCATCCACCATACCATGTTAAAGAATTCTTAATGTTTCTCCACTATAAAAAAGGAGTAAGATTATGGACTTCGAGTGAGTCACCTTGCAAGCTATAGGCCATATAGGATGAAATGGAGGTTCCAAATTACATAAAATCCCTTATGTTAGGTGATTATTTTACTTGCTTTATCTTTCTGGTGCAATTAACTTGTTTGTGTGACCTTGCAAAACATTAGCAAGAGAAAAGGATTTAAATTTCATGTCAAGGCATTATTCACCCCATTATTCAACACATTTATGAATCCTAACAAGTGGCATCGGAGTGAAATCATTATCAAAAGATAATCAATAAAGTAATGGCAAGATTACACTTTGCATCACCAAAGTTTGAGGGAGATTTCAGAAGGTGAAAACAATAAAGGTAAATCCCAAAGTTTGAGGGAGATTTTAGAAGGTGAAAACAATAAAGGTAGATCAAGGAAGAGTTAAGAATGTGGAAACAATAATGAAGTTAGAGGGAGAGTTAAGAATATGGAAACGATAAATGAAAGTATTTTTTAAATTCAACTTTGACATCACATTATGAATGCTTTTGAGTTTCCTAAGGAAACGAAGGGTATAATCTTGGATAAGAATTGATAGACAAGGAAGCAAAAAGATGAGTATATAGTAAACGCAAAGGTCGAATGCCTTCTACTCCGCGTTCCTCAATTAAAGAAACAAAGAGGAATTTACTCATGGGCTAAGGAGCTCTGGGAAATGCTTGTGGTGCTACACAAAGGAACCACAAAAGTAAGCTTGCCAAATGAGACTTTTACATTCTCAAATAAATGCACTCAAGGTACAAAGTGCTAATAAATGACTTGACCAACATCAGAGAAACCATGTCCAATCGAGAAGAACTCTGAAGTGCATTAAATGACTTGACCAACATCAGAGAAACCATGTTTCCTCAATAGTGATCCATGATAGATGCATTCTATATGTCAAGAAACTTCAAACTATGCACCTTAGAGGAGAGGATATATCTTCAACTATGGAATTGTATGAAACACAATATGCAATAATGGAAGAAGAAAAGGCAAGCACAAGAGGAGTTGCTATTATAGCAAGCCAGAAGGATAAAAGTAGAAGTCCTACATCTTTAGAGTCATCGTTGGAATCATCATCTTCAATGGAGAGTTATGAAGAAACTTAGATGGTGAGACAAATAGGTAAAGTATTTAGAAATTTAAACCTTAACATGACTGATGTGAAGAAGATTCTAAGGAGAAAGAAAAACAAAAAGAGAGAGAAAGCTTTGATATTAGAATTCATAAGAATAAGACACATGAGACAAATGTTAGAAATGAAAAGGGAAAAGAAAAGGAAAAGCCAAGAACCATAAAGAAGAAAAATGTCTTAAAGATCACATACAATAACACTTCATTGAAGGATGAAAATGAAATCAACCATAAAAATTACCTAACGTTCATTGTCAATGATAATGAAGTGTTACAAATATCATCTAAAGAAGAAGAGAGCTAAGTCAAAGGGGAGGTAAATCACACTACTCAAATGACTAGGTAAATGAGTTAGGTAAACAATTTTTCTATAAAGAATTATTAGATGCAATTTCTACCATGACCAAATAAGGCTAAAAAAAAATATTCATCTAAAGAAACTTGTCGGCATTTTTGAACAAAAATTAGATGACTATGCTGGTTATGATAAGATACATCAATTAGATGTAGAAAATAAAGTAATCATACTGAAAAAGACATTAGAGAAATTTCCTATAGACTCCAAATCCTTACGCATGATCATTAGGAGATAAATTTTAACAAAAATGGGTTAGGTTACATGGAAACCAAAAATAAAAAGATCTACCACTGCCTTATTGTTAGAGGATAATCCAAAGCTATAGAAAATGGGTTCCTAAAGAGTTGTTGGTGACTTTAATTGGGTTAAACATATTGATTGCCTAAATCATTCACTACTAAAATAATTTTGCTAAAGTTAATCAATATATTCATATTGTGGTTGACTCATTAGTTTACATGATTAGATTGCATGATCCCACAACAAAATTAGAAATACCATGTTACATCTCATTGTAAACTTAGATAACTTAATATTTTTGTTGAGATACTTAGATATCAACTGACATATTAAGGTAATACTCTGGTTCACAATGTTAGTTTAATGCACTATGTTAACCCAATAATACTAAAATATTGATCATATGATCAATTATGTGGAAGATCACTCATTATGTGAATGATGACCAGTTATGTGGGAGGTCTATCTATTGATAGTGTACATTTGAGTCAAATATTATAATTAAATAATTTTATTTTAAAAATTCAAATTTCTAATTAAAAATACATGTTTACTATTGAATATACACTCTATTCAAAAAGCTATCAAAACTGATGCTTTATTTTTCTCTATTAAAACTATTAAACATAAACTTATCTGGGTAATTTATTTTTTTTAAAGGTTTGTAATTTTTCATATTTTTTTCAAAAATTAAATTGTTTATATTATAAGAATTAGTCAACTAGCACTAAACAGTGAGCAACTACAAATGCTAAATAGTGAATTGACTAAAAAGTGCAAAAATGAGTTTTTTTTTTTTTGCCATGTTTTTGAATTAAGTTTGGATTTATTTGAACATGTGTTAACCTTTATGTTAAAGTTTTATCTTGATAATACAATGGATAGGTTAATTGATATTTTAAATAATTCTGACGTGATTCATTTTGATGTGTGCCAAATGTGGAGAATGAAGAGGTAAAATCCTAACTTAATGGGAGCTCAAGTGAAGAGAAGCTTAAGGGCTAGTAATTGGTTCAATTATCCTTATTAATTTTTTAAACAGATTATCAAACATAAAAATGGGGGAAATTGCTAGAATAGTCATGCCTTAAATAATCATATTCGACCAAGGTGTTTTAACGTGCTTATCAATGAGTTTAAGTTTGTCTTTATTATTGATGTGTATGAAGTTGTGTAAGAACTTGGTAGAATACACATGAATCTTGCATACTTAGCACAACCAAATTGATGTTGGCTCATGGCTCAAAGGTCTGCTAGAGATCGAAGAAGTTCAATATAGGACATTTGAGGGATCGCAAGCATTTTGAATTGGTAACATTAACAAGAGTTACAAGAGGTGGATTACATAGGTGACAAGTGAAGGATGGCATATGGAACAAGCCGAGGATTTAGTGCATCCAAGGAACTCAAAACCTGACGAAAGATGACCCCTTGGGCAAAGCAAAGCTACAATAGATAAATTCTTAGTAAGTTGTGAGAATCGAGTTTACCTATACTTTAGAGCTCAAGTAAATGTTGACTTAGGTGATGACTCGACCATAGTTTGGTAGTAGTCGATCCAACCTATTGGTTGACATTAGTCAATTGGTATGTTGGTTATCTAGAAAGTCGACTCAGAATATTTGCTCACAAATAGAATATTTCTATTCGAAGTAGAGTTAACTATTGACTGATTAGAGTTAAGAAAACTAGACACTTGACTAAATTCCACACAAAAGTTACAACAAGATCATTGAAATGTTGCAGTCATCTCATAAACTACATGAATCTAGTCGACTGGGAAAAGGTTGAGTTAATCAAAGGATTCATTGCCAAGAAGAATACTCAACTGAAACAAAGTTGAATCAAAGGATTCATTATCAGATAAAAGCTTAGTGATCACGAAAATAGCTAACCGAAAAAAAATTTAGTCAATTAGAGTGTTTGCATTAGAATAGATCAAATCTTGTTGAATTGAGGCTATAATTAAAGGGAGAAGCTAGTCAAGGTTGGTGAAATTATGGTCAAGCTCCAATATTCTTGTGATCTCAAGTTTAATTTATTGCTTTACTCTTGTATGAGCTAAAGGTTTTACCTTAAAGCTCTGTTATTTTCTTACAAGCTTAAATTGATTTTCTTTCATCGTAAAACTTCTTGTAACAAATTTTGAAACCATTAGAAAAGAGAAAGATAGAGGAATTCACAAAGCGACTCGTGTTACAAGTCATAGATCATAGAATAGAAAACACAGGTTCTGTCTATAATGAATTTATCTAAATAACCATGCAGAATATTCACAAAAAAGAAGGTTTCGAGTTTTAGGTCAAAGTGTTATCCCTCCAACACCTCCTAGCTATCCAACACATCTACAATGGATCCTAACAATAAATGCATACATATATAAAGCATAAAATGCCCATCATATAGATTTGAGGCATAACTTCCTCTCTTATAGTAGGACAAGAATATGTATTGTGTCGGCTTAGAATGCATGATAAAATTAGGTTTATACTTGTTCACAATGTTATTATATCTTGTTTCAAGTATCTCATACCTATTGTCTACATCTCTCACAAAGGGTTCAACATGCAATGTTAAAACTTGAGAAGTAATGAAATTTATTTTTTTTTTTAAATTGTAACATTAGAAAATCAATAAATTAAGAGTACAAATAAAGGACTATGATACATATATATTTTTTTAAAAATGAAATAAGTTTCACAACCAAATAAGATAACCAAACTTGTTTTTGTGGAAAAGGGATAAAACAAAGGTTTTATTTGAAAAATTAGGTAAATATAGAAATCTGATAACAACCAACTAAAATTAAATAATATTTTCAAATACGGAATTGAATTTACCTGATTATCAAATCAACTTCTCATAGTATAATGTTACAAGGTGGTGGAATATGTTGAAGTAAGGCTATGATGATGGATTTGGCAATGGTGGAACCAAATGAGAAAAGAGAGGGAAGAGGGAATCTTGGATTCTAGGAGGGTGAGAAAAATCCAAAAATATTAATCCTCGAGTCACAATGATGATAGAATTGATCATTTATCGAAAAGGTGATTAGGAGGGAGGTTTGTCCTTCCCAATAGGAAGGGGAACAAATAGACGATATTTGAGTTTGGTAGCAAGAACAGTCATCATAAGCTGATAGAGAGCACAAACTGCTTTGAGGCATGAAGGAGTTAAGGTATGATGGCAAAGGAGAGGGCTGGAGCATATAGGAATGGGGCCACAACACTACATCTAGTCCACCACCTTCCCCTATAATAAGAAACTCTATAGAGAAACCATAGACTTCTTGCTTTTATATATAGGCTACAATTGGTTATTCAATTGTCTAGAAAATAAACACACTCAGATATATAGGAATCAGCAATTTAATTGATGATTGAATTGAACAGAGAATAATCACACCAATATATACATGACTACAATATGAACCAACTAAATATCTCATATAGGATTAAAATTATACAACGTTCATATTAACTATTAACTTACATCAACAATGAAGGCGGCACCATTAAAAGCTAGAGTTATTACCAAAAAGTCCAATAAGTTAGGGAAACAATGACCTTCCTATTAGTTGTTTCCAAATAAATCTTATACTTGAAATCTTAACTTCAATCAACAATTATAATATTTCTAGTCCTCCACATATCTTATACATAGTTGTACCAAATTATTTATACCAGAAGTAGGCTCATCTGATGAATGTTATGATCTGACTAATTGGATAACACTTGCACGCTTTGTAGGAAGACAACAACTTATATGGGGAAATATACAGAGATTATGCAAACTTTCCAGAACAAAAGAAACCAAGATGAGAAATTAAGTAATAAGAACAGAAAAGGGCACAATATCCTTTATGCATAACTATTTAAATGAAAGATTTACCTGACACTGCAACTGAGTCTTGACCACATCGAGAGGTGTGGTGACGGCCGCTGCCAAGGCACCCGCAGCAGCACCAGCTGTGGCATGGACAACCAGTCGCTCGTCATCTACGCTCGCCGGTGAGATCTCCATTATACCCCTCTTTGCCGCCTCATAGGTTGCGAAATGCACCGCTGTATAGGGAGCATTCATCAACACGGTAGTCTTATACGAAGCAAAGAAAGCCCTAATCCCCTCCTCCCTCAAGACCCTGGCGACGCAATCCACAAACCCTTTATAAGGGCTACTCTTCAACTGCAAACGTTGCTTCACAGTATCCATTGGAGTAAACACAGCATCACTGGCGACGGTAGCAAGCACTCCAGATGCGGCATGAACGACGGGATTGTTAGGGTTTCCCTTGGAAAGGGACTCCTTGGAGAGCTCGTACACGGAAAAGTACACGGCGTGGGCAGGGCCAGCGCCGAGGCTCATCGCGCCAACTCCACGGTATAGTCCACGAGTGCCCTCGGCGGCGAGGATGGTGCGAAGGGCCTGACGGAGGCTGAGAAGAGGCTGGCAGGGCAGGGATCCGGTCTGCATCCGGGTTTTAAGGGTATCGACGGGAAACATAGCAGTGTGCTCGACAAGACCGGCGACAGATCCAGCGACCATGAACTGCCAGAAGTGGATGCCGTCGTGATGCATGACGCCAAGGTCACCGGAAGCAGGGAGGAGATCCGGCGGGTGGAACTTGGCCGGGGCGTCGGTGGCCATGGGAATCAATGATCGAGGTTTCGAAGGTAGATCAGATCAGGCTCGGGAGGGAGGGAGGGAGGGGAGGTGCAGAGGGAATTGGAAAACCAGCGACTGCACCTTATTTTTCCAACTAAGCAACCTCCTCTGGTTCCTAAAATATTCCTCTCCGCGCGCCCCCGCGGCAGTGCGATGATGAGGTACAATCAGGGTTTGAATCTCACGCCAATCCCAAAATAAATTTTTTTTTCTATGAAATCGAATTGATCATTTTTAAAATTAATTAAACCGTAAAATTTAAATATTTAATTTATCAAAAAAAACTCCTCTTTAAAACCAGGATTTTAAATTAAATAAATTTAATCTATATTTATTTAATAATAAAAAATTATAAAATAAATAAGATTCATTTATAGTAATATTGCTTCATTAATATTCATAATAAAATTCAAAATAAATTAAATATATTTATTTTATTAAATTTTTATTTAAATATATGAATTTTATAAAATAAAATTATTTATGTATGTTAAAAATAAAAATATATATAAGTTATAAGAAGTAAATAAGTATTTAATAAGAATTTTTTTAGGTGACCTTAATGAAAGGCTCGAAATTATTAATAAATAAGCTCAATAAAAAAATAAATAAATTTGAATACAATTAACCTCACTTGAGTGGGCTTGTTTATTCATACATCTACTTGAGTAATTCATCTTGGTCATCCAATAGATCTCCAAATAAAACCCAACTACATTAATTCATTTTGTTGACGAAATTCAAAAATGCCTTTTTGATTTGAAATCTAAATTAACCCGACGTAAAACTCTACAAACTATTTTTTTATTATTATAATTAGTACCACTTTTGTCCAACCCTCTTTTTGCCTTTACATTCTTTTATCCATTTTCCCTTCATCCCAATGCTTGAAAAAGTTTTTGGTACGTGTATTTTTTTTTTCTTAAATTTCTCTCTTTTCCATAAAAAAAAAAGTGATTTTCTATTCATTCAACTAATATCCAAAGATAAAACTTGAGAAATAAAAACATAAATAAATTCTTAAGTACGCCAGTGGCCTCAAATCTACAATTAGACCTCTCTAGTTGTATTAAGGTCAAATTTTAGATCACCTTAATAGATCTACACAAGTCTAAATTCAAATGGCAGAGATAAGCTTTTATAAGAACCAAGATTACCATTATTGCATGTCTCACACTTGTAATTCAATTTGTAAGATGAAATAACATTTCTACCTCAATAGATCTACAATGCTCAAAATGCAAGGTAAGAGCATGGATGAGTTCTTGGGAGCTTAAGGATTATAATAGTGGTTGCATATTTACTTGTACTATAATAATATGGATAGGTATTGAGAATGTCAAGTTAAGAAGAGTTGACTCAAAAGGTAGACAGAGTGTCAAGTCAGAAAAAAGGTGACTCAAAAGACAAACGGAGTGTTGAGTCAGAAAGAGTTGACTCGAAAAGTAGGCAAAGTGTCAAGTTAAGAAGAGTTGATTCAAAAGGTAGGCAAAATGCCGAGTCAGGATGAGTAGATTCATAAGATAGGCAGAGTATCGAGTCATGAAAAGGAGACTTGGAAGGCCGGCAGAGTGCTGAGTCAGGAAGAGATGACTTGGAAGGTAGGCAGAGTGCCGAGTCAAGAAAAGGCGACTTGGAAAGTCGACAGAGTGCTAAGTCAGGAAGAGATGACTCGAAAGGCAAGTAGAGTGTCGAGCCAGGGAGAGATGACTTGAGGAAAAAGCTAAGTGATGAGTCACAGCTAAGACATGAGAAATGCTGAGCTAAATAGGAACGACTCGGGAAATAAGATATGAGGTTGAGTCTCACGGGGATAAAATCATGGAGAAAGAATAATGAATTAGTTAGTATGAGACCCCATGAAATATTCTCTTAACAGTTTGTTAGAGTTCGCTTCTACACGTCTCTCTTTTAATAACGGCTTGAGGACACCTCATAGGTCTCTACGGAAGATTCTTTATAGGAGTAATTCTCTAACGACCTAATAGCATCACCACCTCGACTCGCGTGGCTTTCCACATGGATAGTCATTTCTAAAAATTACCACCTAACGGTCTAACATAAGGAGGGGGGAGGAAAGCAATCGTGGAGAGGCTAACCCTAGAGAACTACTATAAAAAGAAAGGGAAGACAACAAAGAAGTGGGATCACTCTTATACTTACTTTTCTACGCTACTTCAGCTACTACTTTAGTGACCCTGTTGATTTTCTTTCATAGGTTCTGACTTAGGCATCAAAGGATCGTTAGCTCTGACACTGACGGTCATTTGACTTGTGTTTACTTTGGTAGAAAAATATCAAGGATTTACTATTGCGGTTAGAGAGAACTCATCCTCGGCTACATAAAATCGAGGAAGAAAAATTTGTACTGCATCAGTTAGCGCCGTCTATGGAAACCAATCTAAGCAAGACGTCAAGATGCAATCTCAAGAAGCTCTTCCTCCTATGACTTCTACTGCTGAAGAGACCCTCATTACTCTACTACCTTCCCAATTGTCTGCACTAATAGACAAGGCGGTGGCAGATTCCTTGGCTCAAGAAGGCAGAAGAATAGGATATCTTCAACCTCATTCCGAAGAACCATCCCGAAGAGGTCAGCCATATGGAAGAACCTCACACATCCCTGCATCTGGCCATTAAGAGACAGAGGTGGTGCCGGTGAAAGGTTGACATGGGGCAACCGAGCGGTATAATCTGTTGGTGCAATCTGCCTAGGTCACAATTGACTGTATTCGAGTTGAGCTCGAGTTGACTTTTGATGTTTGACAACATCAAAAGACATTTGGTGTTGATAATATGGTTTAACCATATGTGTCATGGAGAAAGTCTAAGTATGTTGACTTGGCAAATAGAAAGTCCAAGTTTAACTTGGTAATGGAGAAAGTCCAACTTGGTGTTGGCAATTGGAGAAGTCCAAGTATGGATGCTTGGCATGGAAAGTCCAACATGG
>JBAMHZ010431726.1:0-10766 GCA_037177395.1 Alpinia galanga | reverse complement strand
TTTCTATATTAACTGTGAAACTGATTAATGAGAACGTTGAGGACGAATGAATCACCTTTTGCAAATGAGTAATATATGCAGTGGTAGTGATAAAGAAAATAAGAATATTAGAATTCGATATGAATGAATATTTTAAAAATTAATTTTTAAATATATATATATAAGTTTGCTATGATCTATAGATAAATTAGAGAAAAAATTATCTATGTTAAAAATTAAATCGAACGAATCCTGACTACTTGATTATAAAAAATAATAATAATAATAAATATGAGTCATCGGGTCGCATTGAAGGATTAGTCTTCGCAAGCAAACAACTAAAAGAAATTATGAGTTGACTTTATATTTACATATATGGATATGACATGTGCCTTCCCTATATAAAATAATATTAAATTTTCTAATCCATTTCAAAAATTACTAATTTGAAATATTCTAAAAGGCAATATACTTTATAATAATTATTTTAAAAAGTAAAAAAAATATTTAAAATATATATTTTTTTTAATCTTGAAACAATAATCATTTTTAACATCCTTAGATTTTTAATATATTTTATAATCTGAAATTTTATTTTTAAAAATTAATTTCATACCCGATTACAATTATGAGTTGGTCCTATTTGGACATTCTTAAAACTTCTCCTTGAGTTTTCGAAGGATGATAATGGAGGTGATAATGCAATATCAATTGGAATAAGCTCTCAAAGGTGGCTAATGTCATCCCGGACCTGAAGTGACATTCAAAAGGCGCTCGTGATTCATTTTTTAATTATCTACTTTTTTTTAAAAAAAATAGGATTCAAAAATTAATCCATTATTTTCAAAGAGATTCAAAAACTAATCTATTATTTCTAAACAGGTTCAATAATAATAATAATAATAATATGTAAAAGCATTTTTTAAAAAAAAATTGATTCAGATCATTTCATCACCCCAATCATAACAAGTGTTAACTTTCCTTATTCGTAAGGAGAAAAATTTTCTTATTATTTCTTTGCCCTTGAGAGTACGGTGCAATCGCAACGACAGTAAGATATTTTACAGGAAAACACAGTTTGATCCTCTGCTAGACACAGTTCAGTAATAAATTTCTGAAAAATCTATAGAGACAACCCTCTATGCAGGAGTTTGTCTAACGGATGAAGTACGACTTCAGCATTGGACAACCTTTCAGGGATGACACGATTGTAGAATCCGGACTGACCTGCTAAAAAAACTGTAACGTTTCTTTAATTTACCCAGATAGTTGGTGAAAATCCGTTGAAATTCTGACCTCTTCTGGCTCAGCTGTTAAAGGGACATCTCCGAAGGGCCATAAAACAGGACTAATCACCCACAGGAATTAATCAGATCGAAGATTCGAATACCCTGGTGTTAACTTTAAAAAAAAAATAGAGAGATATTTTCTTACACCTCGTGAGGAAGAGAAAAATAAATCTAAATATTTATTATTTTAATTTTATTCCTCTTTAAAATTTTATTCTTTTATTTTTTATTATATTTTTATAATTTTATATATTTAATTTTCATTTTCCTTCCTTTCCTCGCAAATAAAATAATACATATTGCATTAATAAATTTTGCCTCCTTTCCAAATAAAATAAATATAAATACTTTACTATCCCTTCCTTCTCTTTCCCTTAATAAACTTTCCTCACACCCCATCAAAATATAGCCTAAGCGGATTTTACAAAAAAAAAACTGAAGAGAGTGACCTTGCCTTCAGGTTCCTTGACTTGCTCTCGACTCCAACAATCAGAGAGCGGCCATGTCGAGTGCCACAAGGCGAACACGAAACAGATTACTCAGGAATAGCCATGGTAAAGCTTCAGAGTTAGCAACTCACAAGCAACGTTGTCGCTCGCTCACTTGATGACAACCACAAATTCAATGCAGCAAACATACATCGATCTACTTACTAGATTCATACCAAGAAATCTTCATAAGAAAAATGCATACCACATTAATATGGCGATAAAGCAAAGAAGTAATGAGTTACAAATGTGCACAATGCAGATAATTCATGAAAATTATGTGTCCTAGTTACACAATGCAGATAATTCCTGAAGATTATGTGTCCTACCAAACACATGGTCCTAACCTGTGTGACAAAGAACTGAAGGATACTTGGTGGGAGCGATTCTAGCGATGTTTCTTTCACAGATGAATCCAACGAGAACATTCCAAAAAATATATATATATATATTGACAACGCAAGGAAGCAAAAAGGATGAAACTGATGTTGTGTTTTGAGACCAAGCCATGAGCAATTGTTCGAGCTGTATTGTATTTGAGCAAGGTCATGATTTGATCAACCACTGTACTCGAATGCTTGTGGCGGCTGAGGCTCATCGTCCACTGCCATTGCTGAAGAACCAGATCCCTGCTGGCCTGTTGAAGCTGCTCCGGTTCCTGCCGCATTGGGAGGTGCTGTTGTCAGTGCATCTGAAAGGGTGAGTACCTCCACTTCGGAGGGCTGCAGATCCTTCAAAAGCACGAATCCGGAGGGTGCTAACTTGACAGGTACATATCTGCTTCCCTCGAGGAATCTGATATACTTTTCTTGGGCAGGAACGACCCTTGCTGGATTTGTTAAAGTTTCGTAAGACAGTTCCGGCTCCAATTTCTTTTCAGGAGCAGTCTCCACCTAAAATGCAAGATCAAATTTGGGCAAGTCATAACTTGACTCAGACAAGAACCCCAGAAACTTCATATAAAATTTTAAGGATTGATAATAAACTTTGAAGGGTTCCAACAGAATGAACCTTTATTTTGTTGCACTAACACCATAAAGATGGATCTTAACATTCTTAAAATATACTTAAAGCCTCTGAAAAAGCAATCACAGGAGAAGAAGTTACCTGCATTGCCTCAGCATCCTTCTCAGTAGATTTACTAGGCTTGGTAGAAGCTGAAGCACTTGAGGCATCATCATTCGACGGCTTCTCTGCTGGAGTGCTTTTATGTTCGGTGTCCTTTTTCACTCTCGATTTTGCTTTGGCTGCTGTTGACAGAACAGCTGTAGGCATTTTGACTGCTGAAATTGACGTCGGAGGTGTGGTTGGGCGAGGGTACTCAAACAGCGAAGGTTTCGCATTCGATAAGAAATCAAATTTTGGAACTTTCAGATCATAATTAAGTCCAATGAAGGCAGTTGGGGAAAATGCAAGGCTTATGAAGTAGAGAAGGGGATACCAATACCAAAACTGGCTAAAAACTGCAAGCCCAACTACTGCTGTGATTTTATCATGCTTTGTTTTAGACAACAGTCTAATGGTTACGTTCCTTCCGCCGGCATCAAGGATTCCAGAAGCCAATATTGCACCCATCTTGCTCATCGTATCTTCATGCTTATCAAGAATTATTTTCTCTAATTGCCGCCTACATACATCAAGAAGATTTAGAACATATAGCGAAGGAAGTTAATTATCACATACTTCAACACAAGTCTAAAATACAACATCATCAAGTACCTGAACGTTCCGACGCGAGAGTCACAGGATTCATTAGTTTGGATCATAACCATGGCCATAGCTATGAGGGCTCCTTGGCGGACAAAATCCACAACATCAGATGTTAGAGGCTCAAGCAAAGAAATGGCCTCACTCAAACCAGTACCAGCACAAGAAATGCCAACTGCTAAAGCCGCACCATATCGAACATGAGGATTGTACGACTCAGACAGCAAGGAAACAATTCTTGGGGTCTGCAACATCCAAAATGTTATGACTACAAAGTACTGTAAATAAGGTAATAACAAGTACATTAGAGATATTGACTACAGAGAGATTGACATTAACATAAGCACAGATTTGCAATAAACAACATCATTAATAAATGTGGATGAAGGTGAAGAGCCAAAAAAAAAAAACATAGATAATTTTGCAAGCACAATGTCCTGCATGTAGTTAAATTTCCAGAGCAAGGGCTTCTATCTTTGTGTCCAAGATCTATTAAGAGAGAAGATGTGCGTTTAAACAATCAAAATAACTTGCCTGTTCGGGTTCGGAGTATAAAACAAATCCAAGGGCCAGTACAGCTGTCCTTCGCACATCATCACTTACATCTGAGACAGCAAAATGAAGCAACTGATGGATGGCCTTGTTGTTTGCTGTCCCCCTATAAGCTAAAGCCAAGGCATACATGCCCCCATAACGAAGTATAGGATCCTGATCCCTTGTCATTTGTTCAATCAAAACATCCGCATCCTCTTCCCTTCCATAAACTGTCAATGCAATTCCAAGAGATAAGCCCCTGTAAAGAAGAATACAGATTAGCATACAGCTGATGCAATTTATGTAACAAAAAAAGATTCACTTTTGACCTGATATGAGAGTTGCAGAGCATAAACATGAGATGTCTTAGCACAATTAAGGTTTATTATAAAAAAGTAAAAACAGATATAGAGACTAAGAGAAAGAAATAGATGAACTAGTCAGATAGGCCAAATCATATCATTTAGGAAACCACACAAAACACACTTACCGAATGATCTTTTCATGTTGTGTGTCATGTGCATATGCAAGCATTTCTTTTGCCTTCTCACTTGCAGTACCCACCATGAGCAGCCCCATGCCGATGCCAGCAGCTTCACCAGCCACAGCATTATCTGTATAGAGCACATTTTTTACATCTTCATATATTTCCTCATCTTCTGTTCCTAAAGCTGCCAATCCAAGACCTAAGCACGCTCCATGCTGAATAACCTGTAGATATAGATTATTAACATATTTAATGAGACGTCTCAAAAGATTTGATGCCTGCACTGATGCATTTCAAATCTGGTGTTTGAAGAGTATTGCAAAGAAAAGGCACCTCAGCATTAGTATTCTGTAAGCTTTCGCGAAGAAATTGTTTGATGCCTTCTCCGTGGTTAGCATGAATCAGTCCTAAAGCAAAAAGTGCACCTCCCTCAGAATACGGACTACCACCACCAACAGCACCACTTTGAGGCAAATATGGTGCCATCAGTGACCTTCCTTGCTGCAGATGACCTCTGTGAATGACCCCTAGTCCAGCGGTAGCACTGAACTTGGCCCAGTTTGTTGCTCTGCTAAGCCATTCCTGCCAACAGTGAATCAAGAAAATTGAAACTTAAATTAAATGCAGAAATATATAGACAAATTGCACTATATCATTCAACTGAAGTTTTCTTTAGTCAACCAACATGACAATTGAAAAAGATAGATCAAGGAGAAGAACCCAAGGAATTTCAATCAATTGAAAAAGATAGCTCAAGGAGAAGAACCCAAGGAATTTCAATGGCATACACTAATATATACACATACCAGATTTTCTCTAAGAAAAGTGTCGATGGTTGTTCCAGCATGCATTATCGAATTGGCACATATTGTTGCACTGTGGCACACACTATTTCTCATTTCCACTGACTGCTTTATTGTCTTAAGAATCAAAGGATCAGACCTACAATCAAGACACAATAATATTAATTTGCATGTGAATGCCATAGTAAGATACACATGTATAAAGATAATGACTTGCCAGCCAATTACAAAAGATGCTATGTGTTACCTATTCTGACTATATAAGAACTGTAGAGTCAACTGAATTGATGTTTCTCCAGATAAAATCCCTTTTATCTTCAAATGCCTCTCATTCAGTGTAGTGACCACTTCAGTGGTATTTTCTGCAATCCCATTAGCAGCATGAGATTCTTCAGACATGTGAACATCCTGTGCATCTGCACTGGCATTCCCATTCTGTGAATTTGGAGCTGATGATACTTGATCAGGGTTCACATGGTCAATAGCTTGAGATGTGAAGCCTGATAACCGATTGACAACATTTAACAGGAAGGTCTGATGCTCATTTTCCACAAGATCAAAAGCTATCTGAAATGCAAGAAGTGCATCCTCCTACACAGGAAAATAAATCAAAATGTCAGAATTGCACTAAAGCACAAAAAGAAAAATATAAATAAATACCTTGTTCCCAGATAACAACCTCTCTAAAATGGTTGCAACAGTTTTGGGTTCATTCAAAAACATGAGACATTGGCAAATGCTTAAATAATCAGGAGAATCCAGCCTCTGATATATTTTGACAAGTAGACGAAGAATCTGCAATGTTAAACCAAAATCAATCAGACAACTTGTCACATGTCAATGCATTCTCACCCAAAATGAACAATAGATCTCAATTTTTCATTGCACAATAAATCAGAGTTAGTGTTGAGGCCAAACCAACCTTAACACACACACACACACAAAAGGATTTCACTAACAGAATTATGAACTCCAAGCATTTTTCTTGTGCAAATGAATGAAAAAAGGCACATGCATCCATGTTGAAGCACGGGCCACATATTTGTTACAGTGAGGATATTAGCATAGTCCATGCCGCCATGCAGGTTAAATATTACACATTTTATAACTAACCAATCTATCAAAATTAAACACCAGAAACTGTCATGCATGTTTTCTACACTAGCAGAATTATGAACTCAATCCAAGTAGATTGAACGAGCTTCCAATTATATCTTCACAATGGAAACAAAATCATAAAATTTTCTACAAGATCTTCATTTCACAATCCAAGAAAATTACCCAATAAGAAACATTATGGATAAGATTGTGCCCTTAGGATGCTATAAATTCATTAAAAACAACCATATTGAATGTAGTTAAGTTGATATGTACTGCAACTCTAATGTTAATGGAAGTTCCTATAATCTCCACTAAAATTATCCCTGTATTGAGCCAAGTACTTGTAAATGCACACAGAAAAAGATTGTACAATTTTTTAATATATTGATCAAACATAATCATGCCTTACAATGTAAAACATACTTTTCTAGATCTGCCAGAATCACAAGGATTAAATCGTACCATCATCATATGGGTGGTTTCTCAGCCTTATAAATTATTTCAATTGCATGGAATTTCCATTGTAGTCCTGCATATGATTTTTTTTTAATTGGTCACAATAAGACATCATCATCATGAGAATATCTCCCATACTAGCTCACAATTTTTCCTTTCTCTTAATATAAGATAACTTAGCATCCAATATCGCCAACAAGCTTTTTCAAGGAAAAGGTAGCCCATACACTTAAGCAAACAGGTTAAAAGTTAGGGAAACGTCAAATATTGATGAAGCAGCCATGTTTGTTAGTTTATATCTGTACATAAGTATCTGTATACTATTAATATCATTGCCAATCTGTGTTTGTCCCACCTATATGAGGCTGGCTATATGAATCTTGTCCCCCATTGAACTCAATGCAACATCACTGATAATATCTGCACATGTTTGTTACTTTGAGTCTGCATATACTTATCTGTAGGCTACCTTTTCTGAAAATTCATAGCAACAAAAGTGTATATTTTTTATTATCATAGCTAAAAGAATTTATCCCTCCATTGAGTTCAATGCAAGACTATACTAGCATCACCAATGATAATCAGATGTCTCAGATTACTTTTCTATAACATTTAGAAATTTCTTTGATCTCCTTCACCCCCTTACCCCTTCAACTCTATCAATTCCAACTCATCTAATTATAGAATCTATTAACAGTTTTTGACTGTCCATACCATCTTAACCCATTTTATTCTCATCTTAACATTTATTAGTGCTACACAAGGTTACTCCGCACAGTGCCATTTTTTATTTTTTATTTCTACACAAAAAGAAAATGAACCCCATAAAATTGCAACAGATTCAATACTCAGCACAAACATAGCATCAGATTCAACCTAGATATGCTATTATAGACACATGAATATGCTTACTGAATACTTAACTGACAAGGATAGCATTACCTCACAGCGGTATTCTCTGTGATTGACAAATGAATGGGAAAGTGTTATGCAATATGAAAGTGCACAATGAATATTGTCACTTTGACTAATTGCTTCTTCGAGCTTATCTAATCTCCTACATTCAATGGACATCCCCATGGCTTGCTGGTATTTACCATCTGAAATGCACCTGTATCAACAAAATATGTTGATACTTTCATAGGCAGTAATAAATAGATATCAAAAGCACAAAATTTCTTAACATACTTGTCCAGCAGTCTTTCTACTATTGTCTCCAACCTTGGATCTATTTGTGACTCGCCTTTGTTTGTTTTTGTTGATTTAGACTTAAGAGTGGCATATTCATCTAGTGCTTTGGCTAAAAAACAACAAAATGAATCAGAACTGACAACAATTGAAAGAGAAAATGCAATCAAATCAATTGGCTAGAGTCGTATACCTAACAGAGTATGAGCATAATCAGAGTCCTCTGATACATCAAATAGGGGTCCAGCACCAAGAGCGTAAGACAATGAGTCATTAATCTCTCCAAGATAGTAGAAGACCTGGCCAGAAGAACCAAATAAGAACATCTAATAATGGAAACGAAATGACGAAAGTTCAAAGTCAAGTAGCAACAAATACCTGATACAAAAATTTAATTTGTCAAAAAGAAAAAGAAAGCAAAGGTTCACCTTAGATACCACCAATGCAGGAAGTTGCCTTTGATCAAACTCCTCGTCTTCGTATAAACTTTCACTGCAAAATATGAGGCTGAGTGATACTGTCGGAAAAATAAGCGCGAAAAAAACCAAACCATGTTATGCAATTTTTTCTGGACAACTATTCTTGACGTCGCATAACAATAACACACTTACAAGCTCAAATACGATTCATAAGCATGTTCTCATCTTAGAAAGCACATTAAAACCAAAGTCCAAACTTCAATCCATTGTCATACAAACAAAACTCATATTTTTGAAAACCCTCATACCACTTTTCCCGATAACACCCTCCTGTAACTTTCTAAAGATTCACAAAATTCAAGGTACCCAAATTCAAAAATCAAAGAAAGGAGAAACCTTGACAGAAACACCAAATCTGCAACCCATACAAAAACCCTAACCCCAAACGAGAAAAAGAGAAAATCATGAATAAAAGGCAGAATGAGGGAAAAATAGAGCGAGGGGGCTCACATGGTGGGGACGCTGGTGGAGATCTCGGGCCAGAAAAGGTGGACGAGGGAGTTGAGCTTGTCGAGGGCGTGCAGCTTCAGCGCCGGGTGCGGTTCGTGAAGCATCGCAATAACGCCGCTCGCGGAGCTCACGATCGCCATCTCCAGGTTATTTCAATCGCTAGTCGCCGCGGTTATCGCCGGCGGAAGGGAGAGGAATCCTTTTTTACTTAGAGATTCGGCAACCTAAATAATTATTAAAAATTATTAATAATGTTCAGTTATTATTAAAAATTGCCAAAATGTTCACTTAAATTATTAAAAATTACCCAAAAAAATTTAATAATAAATAAATTCTTAAATTTGTGAAATGAATAATTTCAAGAAAGTGTTATGAAACATATATTTAAAAATTTAATTAGAATATCAATTTTTATAACCAAAATTCATTTTTTAGTAAGGTATCGTTGTATAAATAAATATATATCATAAAATAATCAAAATAGGGATCACTTTCGGGATTAAACAGAGTTAAGTTCTATATTATTTAAATTTATTAGATAAAATAATTTAGTCGAGTTACATTGAAAACAACTAAATTATTAAAATCATTGTTCAAATTTAATTTGATTTTATTTTACGAGTTTGAGCTAATTCGTGTAAATACTCTTGAGCGGTCAATTCAAACTAATTTAATATTTTAAAATTAAACATTTGATTATGTCATGATTTAATTTTTTTAATTATTATTTTAGTTGATATCAAAATTTCACTGATCTTGAAATCAGTTCCATAAAAATTTATAATCAATCATCGTGATAAATAAAAAAATACTTGCCGGATTGAAAAAATGTATAATCAATCATCGTGATAAATTTATAATGAGCACGGATTGAAAATATTTTACCGAAGTAAGTAAATTCAAAATTTATTACAGAAATAGGTGAAAGATTGTAAGTGTCGGGATTTAAATTTCAGCATAGTATTTTTTATTAATTAGGTTCTGAGATTTTTATTCTGGAATCATTTTTTTTATATTTTTTTAATCAAATTCCAGGATAAAAATCCCTGAACTGATTTATTTATTTTTTATTAATTGGGTTCCAGAATTTTATTCTGGAATCATTTTTTTTATTAATTAAGTTCCAGAATTTTTATCCCGGCACCCTTGTTTTTTAAATTAAGAACTGTTTTTTTATTTTTTAATTAAGTTGATTTCAATCCGGAACTGTTGATTTATTTTTTAATTAAGGATCTTTGTTTCGCACCATATAGGTGATAACAAATCAAGGTTGTCTGTTTCGCACCATATAGGTGATAACAATATTGTCTGTTTATCACCTATAGGTGCGCCCAAGAGTTTTTTTTTTTTTTTAATTTTTGATCCGGAAATTTAGGATCTTTATTTTTTTTTATTTTTTTTAAAATATTATGATTGAGGTTTTTGTTTTTTTTGTTATTTTTTTTATTTTTTAAGATCCGGGATTTCAATCACGGATCAATATTTTTTATTATTATTATTAATTATTAATTTTTTGTAGTATTTTTTAATATTTTTAAAAAATTAAAATTTTATTTATAAAAATCATTATAAATTTATTTAAATAATTTTAAAAAATTAAATTATTTTATTAAAAAATTAATTGATAAGATAAATTTATAAATTATTTTTTTACATTGTTGGGATTTAAATCTCCGTATATATTATTTTTATTTTTTATTTTCATGACATTATTTTTTATCAAGTTTCCAGAGCTTAAATTTTTTTTATTAAACTTATAATTTAAATTTACTAAATATATTATAAGTTATTTAGTAGGTAATTTG
>JBAMHZ010431716.1:0-10766 GCA_037177395.1 Alpinia galanga | reverse complement strand
ACACACTAGGCTACCCTTCTCCGAAAGCTCCTAGGGACCACCTATCACTAGTCTTCGGCCGGAGGGGTTTATTGCACAGGCCGAGACGCTGGCGTACGCTACGGGAAGCCCAACGAATGTCAGATGCAAAGCCCCGCACCTCATTAAGATCATATTGGCATACTCTCCCAAAAAATAAAGAGCAGACCCCATTGAAGACGGGAGTGAGGTACAACAAGGCCATTTCCGTCCACCTTCTCACGGAGCCGTACGTGGACGTTACCGCTCATACAGCTCCCAGCCAGCAAGCTCTTTGCTTTCCTCTACAAGGAATGGAAGTGTGGATGAATCGACATCAATTCAAATAGAGGCGCGTAGCGGTTTTTCTTATCATATCAGCAAGAAGATGCATGATTAGAGCATCCCTTTCACAAAAACCTACGGATCCCCCCCTGACCCCTCCAGCCACTTCAGCACCTTGTGATCTTTGAGAAGTACGAGCCCTCTCCAAGAATGTTTTAGTAGATTCCTCAAATTCCATGGTGGATCAGGACGAGAATGAATCCGGGAATCCAGGACATATTCATCCTTACGCTTCTGCTCTCCTCAGTGGAGGGGTTTTTATAGAGAAAGAGGTGAGTCGAGACCGCTTACTTAAAGGGTAGAAATTTAATTTGGGAATTACCATGACTAGTGGGCTTTCTTCAATAAGGAAGTCTTCTAATCTCTCGCTTACTATAGAGACATTGTTTTTATCGTTCGTGACTCCCGCTTCGCTTGACCGATTCCTCGGAGTCGGAGGAAGATCGACCCTGAACAAGAAGGGACGACCTAGTGCCCTCAAGATAGAGCTTTCAAGCTAGGGCATATAGCGTTTCATAAGCTCCGGAGAAAGAGGTCGGAACAGAATTAAAGCAAACAGCTGCAGGGGTGCAATGCAATGTTAGCTGTGGGATTCTTGTCCCGAACTCTTGAAAGAAAGAGAGGGCCGGAGGGATCGTTTTGCTCTAAATCTAAAGTAAGTAAATTCTGGGTATAAAATAGCTCGCCCTTACTCTAATTTAAGTTAAGTCGAGGAGAGGGTATAAAATAGCTCGCCCTTACTCTAATTTAAGTTAAGGAGAGGCCCAAGGAACCGACGGGCTCGACTGACTAAGGAGAGGAGAGGGAAATCGCTCTAATCTAAAGTAAGTAAATGTTGTTTCAGTTTTTAGTTCTTCGTATCTTAGGCCCATGCCATGTTAGACCTGTTGCTAGATCGACCAATTAGAATTAGCCAATTAGAATTAGTTATTTAGTCTCTTTGGCCCATGCCATGTTAGACCTGTTGCTAGATAGTAGATTTAAGTAATTTTGGCTCTAAAGTTAGGGGTAGATCTGTCGTAGTTTTGTAGAATGGCCCGAACTTACTATAATATAATAGTTGTAGTCTACAATTGCCCCAAAGGCAATTTATACTCCTTCATTCACGACTATTGTATTATATATAGTATACTTAATTGCAATGCCTAAAAGATATTCGACTGTAGCGGTTGGGACGAGTGAAACAATATTTGACGGGATCGCTCTAAATCTAAAGTAAGTAAATTCTGGGGTCGCTCTAAATCTAAAGTAAGTAAACTCTCTAATTAGGGAGATAGTGCTTTGGCTCGAGCGAATGCGAGAGATTTAAGTAATTTTGGCTCTACAGTATTAAGTCTATTGTCTCTAGGGCATCCAATTAAGTAGTTGAGGGCTCGACCAGTGTGTTGTCTATCAGATCTTTCGGACTGTATAATATCTTGCCATGAAATTGAGACCCTTTAAGTGACGTTGCTGCGGGATCGGGAGAGGAGCGATTTATATTTATGTGATAACGACGCGAAAGATACATGTGACCATTTGCGCAAAGGGCACACTGAATATATTGTGGGCCAGGGCCGAAAGGCTAAAGAAGCGAACGGCCTCCCAAACAACACAGCCACTATCTCATATAAGACGCTATCAGTGGCCGACTGAAGGTCAAAAGAGTAGCAGTGCTCTTTGCCAACTAGTCGATCTTTGGTCTGATTAAAGGTCCCGGGGACCCTCTTCAGAACCTGCATCAACCACTCATGGAGCGGTCTAAGCAACCGTTGATTGACATAGTGACCTATGGCAAATATGCGCCTTTTCCCTCCGCCCTCAATCGACTGACCCAGTCGACCAGTCGCAGGTGGCAGTTCGATTAAGCCCACGGAGCGGGAGGCGAGGTCCAGGGGCCTCAAACCATCCCAAATCCGATACGTCGTTCTCACTCGTTCCTCGGTCATCAAAAGCATATCGGACTGCCGGCCTCCAAAGAGCGCCTTGAGACCAATCCTTCCCATATCTTGCTTCCCCGTAGGTTAGCAAGAAACGGAAGGCGGCTAGTTCACATGGAAGGGAGTCCCTACCTTTCCAACCAGTGGCTATTCTTAGCATCTCTGTGTAGGTCCTGCTTGTCGGAAGTGCCTGGAACTTTCCACTCCAAGTAAAGGGGAATGGAGGAAATAGTGGTACCGGTAGATTAGGTTTCCTAGTGAGCCTTTCAGCTCATCAAGAAACCCAACTACAGGTTCCAACGGGGTCACCATAGACTCGTCTTCTTATCCACCTTCTTCGCTAAGCAAATGACTTGACTTAGTGAGAAGAAAGACAGCCTTCACTTCAAGTGGTAAGTGGTTCAGTGCCTCTTTTTATTGTCTCCTTATTCTCTTTCTTTGTCTTCTAGGCCATCTTCTATTGTATGACGTCTGTCTTGTCTTGGTCTTGTATTCGTTATTCCGGGGATGGTCTAATAGCATATCAGGTCAGTCCCATGAGTTATCCATGCCGATGCTTTCTTTCATTACGTGGATTGCCTATTTGTTCCCGTTGCGGGTCGGCTAAGGTTGAATTTGGTTTTGCTCGAGTTGACTTGTCTTTTGAGTCTTCCTTTCTCCACGTCGCAAGTAGATGCCGAAAGCACTATCTCCCAGACTTACTAACGATTAAGAGCGACCCCTCCGTCCCTTCCTTACGTCAGCCCTCCGTCCCTCACTTCTTTATTTTTTATTTATATTATATAGTATAGTTATATAGAAAGAGAAAGAAGATGCTCGAGCCTCGATCGTATACTGGATTTGCAGCGCAGTCGGTCAAGGGCAGCAGTGCAGCTTAGCTTTCACTTGTTCTTGACGCAGAGCTCTTATCGCAGAGTAGAGATTCAGACTGGTGTCGGAGAAGAAGCAGGAATGCTGAGAAGTCGGAGCTCACGACGTTGAAATGAAAGTCTTAGGAACCAGCCTATGGAAAGAGTCTTACGCCAACCGATCGCAGTTGAGTCAGAGCAGTCTAGACTCCCCCGAGACTGGCTGCAATTCAGGCTCTCGCTGGCAGAGACGACTTTCCTACTTCAACTTCACATTCGCCTATCGAGAGTTCCGCTTCACCGCCGGTAGGGATTCTAGCGATGCCCGGCCGCGTATAGAGTCAATATTATAGCTCAGATCCGTTAGGCTGCAACTCTTAGAGAACTAGAGCCAGAGGTCCCCCCCCTCATTCGCTCAAAGGGTCTACTTCTTCGTGCCTCATCATCCCATAACGAGCAAGCGGTCAAGAGAATCCATCATTACGTACGAGTCCTTTCTACGTACAAGAAAGAGGGGGCCTCTCAACTTAAGATCTTCGTCACCTAGCTTCCCAACCTTCAGAGCTTGTAGAGGGCATTAGGCTAAACCCCCCAGGCAAGCTCGCTGACCTTGAGTTCTTTTTTTCCTTCTTTCCCTTACGTACCGTAATAGATGAGGTGCGGAGCGAAGAAGAATCATCCACTTGCGCAGAGACAGCACTTTTGACTTGAGAAAGGTAAGTGCACTTAGGTCCCTGAGAAACATATCGATAGCTTGCTCCGACTCCTAAGTTGCTCTGGATCAAGAGCAACAAGTAGCTTAGGCTCAAGTGAGTCCTAATCTCTTCGACAGAGGGCTTCCTACTAGCGCTGATACCTGAACCCGTGCTTACTGGCACTGCTCCGATCTGTCCTTTGACCTCACTACTTCTTTCGATGATGATCTAAGTAAGAATAGCGATCACTACAGCAGAGGTCTTCCCGCACCCGAATAGGTCTCTCTTTCGCGAACTCATTCTTATATTATATAAGACGAAGTCCAGAGACCACGGATAAAGAACTCGGACGACTACGCAGATCTGTCTCATTTGATTCTTTTTCTAAACCTACCGAGGAAGCGTGGTTCACCTCCTTCTAAGAAAGATCGCGCTACTTTACTTATAAATTCAATTCAATTAAGGGATTTCTCGAACAAGATCTCATTCGTGGCCAAGTCCCTTCCGAAGTCCAGTTCTACTTGTACCGATATCGAGACTGACTGAAGGGATAGAAGAAGAAGACAAGATCTCTCCGTACCATAGCTCCCGCCCTCGCTTGTGTCCTGGGAGTTGGGTTTAGAGCTTGCCTTGCCAACTAAACAAACTAATGAGATTGCTACTTTAACCGTGAATTCGATCGGATGGCTACCTTTGGGATGAGAAAGCAGGAGAATGCTCTGAAAAGCACACACACTCTCCTAAACTTTCTGATAGGTACCGCTCTCCAATGCTATTCCTGATCCCCGCACCTACCCTTTCCCAACGATTGCTAATTCCTATTCTTATTCTTTGGTTACGTGTCGGCGGCATGCCTATCTTTCTATATCTGCTTTGCTCTTCTTTCACTGTTAAGTTCTATTACCTCTGCCTATTCAACCAATAAGAGGGCAGAGAAAACAGAAAGCATTCAGTCAGGGCAAGCGCTATCATTCACTCACTGGTCAAAGAGGAAGGCTGACTAATGAAAAAGAAGGATTGGTCGGAATCAATAGTCTTGCTCGGAGGAGATGGAATTATAAGAGAAGGTCCGTCCCTAACTAAGATAGGAGTCCGATCTATGACGATTCAAGTTCTGCGTCCAAGATCAAAAGAGGGCAAGTGATAACTAAACAGAGCCGAAGAAGACTGCCGAGAAGTGCTATCGGGTGAGAACCTGGCCACTTCCAATCAATCTTTACACATAGAGAGTAGCGACAACGCTCCGCGCCTTTGCCCGAACGAAGCTAGCATAGACCGAGGTTGGGACAGAAGGCGCTACGCAGAAAAGAACAGAGAGATCAGCTCGCAACTATATCTCTTCTCAATCTCATTGAATAGAAAGAAGTAGGTGCTGTGCAAGGATATATAGTATCTTTCTATTATATAATATCCATCTACGCTTTCTCTCCCATTTCAATCCATTTCTATTGATGTTGGTTGAACGTTAAGGGAATTAAGTTAAGAATAAGGCTTGACTCAAAGCAAGAGAAAGAAGAGAGGATAAGAAGGACAGTCCAGTCCAGTCCCTTCATCAGTCGTAATCAAATCTTAAACTGTCATCAATCTCTATACAAGTCGGAAAAAGACTCAATGTGAGGCATTCATCATTCGTCTAAACTAGCCCTCATCAATCAGAAGTATCTTAGCCAAGCAGAGGTCTCTTAGCCTAGAGAGTCAGCATTCTCCGGTCCCAGTGAGTTGAAGATAGGATCGCATTGCATTCCAAGCCTAGCATTCCAAGCATTTGGTCTCGTCCCATATCTCGTACCAGTCCCTTCCGCAGAGAGAGAAAGTAGTCCGCTTCGCACCTTTGTTTTCCCGCTCTAGTCTAGGCAGCTAGCTTCTACTTTTGCAGTAAAGTGTATGGTCCAGTACTTTATTTAAACCCTTCGTTCGAAAGAAGTTGCATTACTTTTCTTAGTGTCTTAGAGGCATCATCCTCCTGGCGCTGATTTTGTTAGAAAGGTCAGCCCTTACTACTCAGTTCACCGAGTGTGGTCCAGCTTCCCAACGCCTATTCCTCTCGACATCTCGACTAAGAAGTAGTCCGCCCACCAGATCACGGATCCCTTGTCTTAGAATCACGGTTGCCAGATCTCGAAGCACGCCTTTTCTTGGTCGGTGCCATCAAGTATTACCCCCACCGTCTTGTCTTCCTCCGCTAGAGTCTTCAATTAGTATATTTGCTGTCGTGAGAGTCCTGCATTCCTTTTTTCTTTGACTTCCTGCCCCCCTTCCCTAGCTAGGCGAAAGTGTAGAGATTACCACTGCTCGCTCCACACTGAGTTTTTGGTATTGTGTTCAAGTCAAGATGGAATCACGCTCCTTGAGTTGGTCTCTTGTTCTCCTTTCCGATGACTTCGAGGTCTGTGTAGTTCTGTCTTTAGCTCTGGCATAAGTTAGGATTGAACAGTTTATCCTTTCCGCTCCGCGCCTTCCCGAACATTGAATTACGCTCTCTAATTGCTCTGACTAAGTTCTTTTCGTTTCCTCGCTGTCGGACCTATATCGGACCTATAATAAGTCCCCTTACTGAATTTCCTTGCCTAGTCTCAGGTATGAGCTCCCGATCATTGACTGCTTGTGTGTCAAATAGGTCTTGTCTTCCCCGCGTTCGAAGATGTGATTTGTCCTACTTTGCCTCTAGAGTAATGAGACTGCCTCGAAAAAAGACTGTCCCGCTTGTCCTCTTCTGCCTTGCCTTGTCCTAGTGGGAGTCCCCGATAGAAGTCAGAGTCCCCTCTGATGGAAGGACCCTCATCTATGGTTTAGCAAAACCACCCTCATAAGCATTGGTTGTCCCGCGAGAGAGAGCTTTCGTGTCCATTCCTTTCTTCCTTTCAAATGCATTCCCGGACTCTCGATTGAGTGCTGTACTTGACTGACTTATGAAGGCTCGTCCACCACACCTTGAATAACTCTGACCTCGTCAACCATAACTCTGAATCACTTGAGTTCCTTACTTAGTACATCGGTCTGGTCGTTAAACCACTTATCTAAGATCTGAGATGGCCTAGTGCGTTTGCTCGTCCCATCCTTTAGTCAGACGTCGCAGTAGATATCGAAAGCACTATCTCATAACAATATTATGACTTTATTATTTACTTATTTGCGACCCAACGAACTTACTAAATGAAGTTTGGTTTAGTTCCCGTCTCAACGTCGCTTTGCTCGTCTCTTCCTTATAGTCAGCCCACCAGTCACTTCCTTACGTCAGACGTCGCAGTAGGTAACGTAAATAAGTGCTTTTGGACCTCTCCCTTACGGTCGAGCACACTTAAAGTCCCTTCCTTTATTCACACGTCGCAATCGCTCGTCACTTCCTTACGTCAGCCCTCCGTCCCTCTCCTTAGAACTTACTAAATGAAGGGCGAGCCCGTCGGTTCCTTGGGCCTTACTTTATTCACACGTCGCTATCGCTCGTCCCTTACTTGCTCCTTCTACTGCTTCTGCCGCACTGCTGCTCTAAGGTAAGCGACGCTACCATTTCTAAGGTTGGTTCGTTATTCCTCGCTTCGTTTGGCCGTTTCACTCGGTCCTGTTCTGACGCACTGAGTTAGTTGAGTCCCGAACTAGCTGGGGCTGATCTCCATCTCTGCTGCATTCCGCTCCTCATGGGCTTGACTCTGCTGCTCGTTCAACGGCCGCTACGCACCTTGAATGAGATTCTTTCTTGACTCGCTACACACCTAGATCCCGAAGCCGCCTCATTACGATGTCCTCCCAAAGTAGTGACCCTCAAGTAGAGCTCCTTTCACCTCCTTCTACCCTCTGCTCCCCACGGCTAAAGTTCATGCTTTCCCAGGCGCTGATCCGATCTCTTACCAGGAGAGAGCTCCCCCATGTCCGTAAGTCAGTTGCTTTCGCTCTCCCGCTCAATCGCACACGCACACTGGATAGGGAGTCCTCACGAGTGGCACGCTTCCTATCAAGAGCTGCGCTACATTTCTAAGCGCTCATCCGGTCGGCTCGCACCATTCTTCAAAGGTAGGCTTCGCATCACTTCCTTAAGCGACGGGAAGGCTCTTTTCGCTCGCTCGCTCGGATAGGCCCCTCATGGGAAATAATATAAGGTCCTCTCCTTATCCCCCCGGGGAGCCCATTCCTTTCAATCGACAAGAATATGTAAGCAGATAGTAGCGACAAGCGAGAGAGCTCGAGCTTGAAAGCCCTTTTTGCTTGAATTGAAAGCCCATGTTCTCTTCAGAATAATCTTGATACGAATGAGAGGGAATAGACTAGTGGAGACTAGTGGACCCAGAAAGACAATCACAATCATCAATCGGCTGAGAAGAAGGAGGTGCGAAGGTACTGACGCCTGATCGACCAGCTCGTGAGGGCTTAATCTTGACCCGTGCAACGAAAGAGCCAAGCCAACAAGTGCAGGCCTATTCGCTCGCCCCCCGCTCTGTGGTATTATCAGGCCCATGCGTAGCTCACTCACTTGCCATTGGAAAAGCCCTTGCTCTCTGCCCTTCTCTACGATGGAATGCTTCCTCAATCTCCGAAATGGAATGCTTCCCCAACCCCCTCTGAATAAGAAAGAAAGCAGTGGCTGCACCTAAGCCAGAAAAGAAAAGGAATGGCACGCACGAACCCTGTGCTATTTCGCATTCCTTAGCCTCGCACCGCTCTGGATAGGTAAGCGGATTGCAGAGATTGCGCTTACGCTTACGTAGCTGCTTTGATTTCGCTTCAAAGGATAAATTAAATTATATAAGAAAAAGACTGAGCTTCCGCTGCGCAACTTTGAATCTGAGTCGGCTGCCCAACTTTGATTCAAAGCTTGCCCTGGCATGACTTGAACTCTTCGGGACCAGAGGGACCAGAGCCGCAGAGAACTTCCTTTGCCCAGAGCCCGACTTGAGAACTGGAATCTTTCCCGCTTTCCAGTTAGTCTTATGCTTTCATTCATTTCTTCTTTGTCTTTCATTTCAGGTTCGCTCAACTTAAACGAGGAGGTGGGCTCGCTCAACACTTGGACGAGCCAGTCGGGGGAGTCAGCTTCAGTACTCTCTGTCCGGAGACGGGGGAGGAGTCTCTCATGCCACTCGAGTTCAGTCCGACTTCCATTCCTACTCGCGGAGCACCTTGATCCCATCCTTCCTCGCATGCACTCTTTGATCTTCCCGCTTCCTATCCTATTGGGCTTAGCTTCGTTCGGGCTAGGAATAGAAATGATTAGCATCGTTCGGTCATGAAGGATCGGATTGAGATATAAAAAGAACGGATACTGAGCTTCGGTGCTCGGTCTATAGCTTAGGGCACCTCGTCCACTGTTCACTGTCCCTAGACCGCTCGTCCACTGTTCACTGTGCCCATCGCTCGATCACTTCCGAAGATCCCGCATCATGAACTTGAACGCTTTCATCCGCCTCCGATGCGCATGACTCGCTGGCACAGAACGGAAGACTGTTGAACAAGAGACCGGAATGGATCCCGCACTTGAGCACGCCCCGCATCGTATATTGCTTTCTTTAGCCCTTCAAAGAGAGATGCTTAGAACAGATATGCTTCACTGGTTCGGTAAGCGCACTGACAATCAAAGGAAAGGTAAGCGCCCAGGTTCAGTCCTAGGCACCATCCGTCTTGAATGAGATCTGTGCTTTATCGCTCACTCCTATCCTTTCGAACTGCCCGGAGAGTTCTTCTTTCTTCTTGTTCGGTTGACTGGGCAGGGATAGGGATAGGCCTCTGATGAGAGTCTTGAGTGCGCCATCTCTTGCGAGCCCAACTCCTATCTATAATGAAAGTAAAGAATAGGCTCTCGGAATGAATCTCTACTAAGCGTGCCAATCAATGTTCTATTAGATCCGGCTGAAGCGTCACTGCTGTTCGCTCCTCAACCGCTACGTGGGTCTCATTCTCCCGATGCCAATGCTTTCCGACGCCGAGTGGAGTGACTCAGCTGTCTTCTTTCGCTGCCTTAGTTCAGCTCCGACGAGTCCTATGCGGATGAGTTCTTTAGCCCAGCCGAGGGAGGTCTTTCTTTCTCTGCCCTCTCTGACTACTGGGACGACTAGCACCTGGTCTCTCTGCCTGGGTCTAGGTACGGGTCTGCGTTCTCTGCCGCTCCCCGAAACCCATTTAAGCTTATAATTTCCTTTGACACTGCCTCACCACACCGCTCCATGGGATGAACTGCCGACTCAGCGACTCCCCTGCTCTACTGGCTGATCCAAGGGTCACGGAGAACCTTCCTCGAAGTATTTTCTGAGCTCCGCTGACCGACTCCGCCCGTCTCTTGAAGAGCCGAGTCTTCTTTCTGATCTTTCTGATGAGTGGACGAGCGAAGAGTGCTTTCAGGTCGTGAGCACCGGAGTACTAGAACCGGGGCAATTAAAGAGATGGTTCATTGGTGGAGGTCGGCTCTACTCTAGGCTCTACTCTAATTATATATTAATTATAATGAATGAGCTGCGTTACGGGATCTCGAAATGAAAAAAAGGAAAGGTGGGATTCCGCGCATGCCCTCCAGACTGATGGTCTTGCTCCCGTGGCATCGTACTTGGCTCCTCACGGGATGGTCTTTAGCGTACCTCTTCCGCTCTTAGCGTAGAGCAGCTATTCACTTGTCTCTTTAGCCTTCCCCGTAGCTGCACGGTCGGCTCATCCCCCGATTCATTCCATTCTTAAAAGATCGCATGAACGAGCCCACCTATAAAGAAGAGTGGAGCCTTCTATCTTTCCCTTCATGTAACCTTTACTCTGGCCCGCGCCTCACTCCCATTCACCAGGGCTATGCCTTTTATTGGTCTGCTCTTTCGAGAATCTACTTTGCCCGCATCTGAGCTCGCTAACTGAGCTTCCGCAGGGGGTCAACCTTACCTGCTCTTCTCTTCGGGAAGAAAGGTTGGTGAATAGTTCGGGAAGAAAGGTTGGTGAATAGGCGCTAGACCAAACAAACCACTAACCAATTCTTTCCCATTCTGAGTAGATCC
>JBAMHZ010431705.1:0-10767 GCA_037177395.1 Alpinia galanga | reverse complement strand
TGTCCGGAGTCCAACTTAATAAGAATATTTTTATTTCAAATGGTAAAAATCAAAGGATAATTTTAAAATTTTTTTTGCATAACCCCGATAATGAAGAAATACCAAGTTTCTCGGAGGTTTTACTATTTCCCCATATATAACCATTTTTTTGACGTGGCATGACGTGTCAAACATTCTTTATTACTTGGTAATCATTCAAATCTTGAATCAAATGAGGTTTTTATTGATAACTTTAAATGGATAACTAAAATTATTAATAATAATCCTGAACCAAACACATCTTTAGAGTTTTCTCAACAATGTTAGAATTTATGTATATATTTTTTTTAAAAAAATATAAACTATTGGGAATTGAATGAAAATTTCCTAAACTTTAAAATGTTCTATTACTTAATGCAACAGGATAGCTAGGATTTCAATATCCTAGAGAAGAAAAGAAAATTCAAGCTCTAAGGCTGTTTTTTAGGTGATCAAACTCGCAGTAATTGTCAGTAGATAATGACAAATTAATTATCTGTTTTATTTTTCGTGCACAATTTAATTCAATTATGTTTTTCTTCTTCTCTATTTTTTTTCTCCTAATAATGTATTACTTAATGATTAGTATGAATTTTTCAGAAATTAATTCATATTCATTGCAAATAAATTTTTATGCACTTATCAATAGAACTAACTTAACTATCAAAACTAATTATGTTTGTGAAAAGCATGCTATTAACTATGCGATTGAACATTGTATTAGGTCTAAGTATATATATATATATATATATATAAGATACGGCAGGAAGGAATTCAATCAATCCCCGCCCACTTGATTTAAATCTTTCACAAATCAAACCCGGTTCAAGTATATAACCCGCCCAATTGGTGATGATCCACGGCTCAATTGGAATCGTTGCGGCCTCCGGCCTCCCAGCCCATTCTTTATGCGGCAACGCGGGCCGCGTCCGAACCGGGCCGCCTTAATTGTGCGGCTGTACGTTCGTTACTATTTGTCAAGCGCTCGCATCCGCACGCTTATTCCATCGTATGGAAAATAACGAAAATCACAGCAATTTTTTTTTTAAAAATAAAAAATCATTTTTTGCAAGTAAATAAAATGTAATTAATTTGATAAGTGGGAGGCATAATAGCTGCGTTAATAACTCATTAAAGGTAAATAAATATCCGTAAGGAAGCACATAGGCGAGACAAGCACCGACAGTAGAATGTAGAAGATAAATAGAATGCCTCTGGTGAATATGACGGCGTTGGCTAACCCTTCTTCACGCCGGCTGGGGCAAACATCACGGTGGGTTCGTACTTCGCGATGGCGGCGTCCCGGCAAACTTTAGTCACCGCGTCATCGGGGAGAGTCACCACCACCTGCCGCGCTGCCCCCTCGGCCGCTGCTGGCATCACCAGCACCAGCCCCGCCCCCTCCGTCCCGTCCACCCTGCACGTCACGTGCGCCGGCCGGCTGCCGTTGTTGTCTTCGAAGGGTGTCCCGTATGCGAACGCGTCGCGGTCGACCTCCACGCACGTCAGCTCTGGCCCGTACACCGTGAACGCCGGTTCCGCCTCCCGCCTGCCTGGCCGCCGCTCGTGCAGCCACTCCACTGCCTCCCAGAAGTCCTCCTCCTTGACGCCCTCCCCTGCGCGCCGTAGATCGGCCGCAACGCGCGAAAGGCCGGCGCCTAGGTCGACGCCGTGGGCGCGGTAGAAGTGGAACGCGTTGCCGTAGAACGCGTATGGCAGCGGCGCGTGCATCCGCTTGCGCATGTCGATCGCAAGCGTGAGATCCGCGGCTCCGAGCTCCGGCGCCGCGATGCTGATCCAGAACAGAGCGGCGAGGGCGTCGAAAGGGGAGGCGTCCCCAGCGTCGCCGAGGAGGAACTTGACGGAGGCGTCCGAGAAAACAAATGTGGCGGAGGACATCCTCGCGGTGGCCGCCGGCCCCGTCGAGGCGGCAGCGGCGGCAGATTTGGAGGAGAAGACGGGGGAGCTAGGGTTAGGGTTAGGGTTGGGGCGGGGGTAGAGGGCGGGGGCGTGAAGGAAGGGCGGGAAGACGATGCAGGCGCGGCGATGGGCATCGGACCAAGCGCGGACGAGGAGGATGGCGGAGGTGAGGTCGGCGTGGATGTGTGCGGAACTGAGTCCGATAGCCACCGCGCCGTCATCGAACTCCGTCAACTGGGCGCAGTAGGGCGACCAAATAGAAGGATCGTGGCCCATGGGCTCAGAATGGGCCAGGTCCATTTCCTCCTCCTCGGTGGCGGACGCGAGCCACTCGTCCAGCGTGGCGTACGCGCGGGCCTCCACCAAGCGCAGGCCCGCGTCGTTGCACTTCACCACCCACCTCCACTCGCTGCCTCCGCCGGGGGCGTCTACAGGCTCGCGGTGGAGGCGTCCAGTGACGGCGGGGTAGTAGGAGAGGACCTCGGAGAGGGAATACATGAGGCTGGACTTGGTGAGGACGGGGGCAGCGCGGAAGTAGAAGACGAGGCGGAGGAAGTGGCGGGTCATGGCGTGGTCGAGGGCCGAGAGCAGGTGAGTCTTCCCCGGCCTTACCGGTGTCGCCGACACCACCGTCGTCTTGGCGCACAGGGTCACCCTCCTCCGCTCACGGCCGGCCGTCATGCTGCTAATGGACGCGTAGGATCCGACTGGAGATGGATTTGTAGGTGGTAACGTGGGGGAGCAGTGCATATATAGAGCATACATAATTTGGGGAGGAATTATGAGGGAGTAAGGTGGGAGTTGGGTGGTTACTCATAATCAATGCATGCCATTAATAAGAGGAAGAGGAGGATCACGTATCGAATATAGGAGAAGTGAGACAGAGACTCAACGAGTGTTTCCTTTTGTCTTTACGATGGAAGGAAATTTCGTAGTAACAATTCTCCGATGAGTAAGAAGACTCTCTTTTCGCCTTTTGTCTTGGCCTAGCAAAACACTTGCAGACAGTTATTTATTCAAGCACATTGGATGCGAGGGCGTCCTAGTTGTCTTCCATTTCTCCGTCTCTGGTCCACAGAGTCACATGGCGAGGCTGCATCGGTGCCTAGAACACCATAAATGGGGGTGGTGAAAGACCTGCCTGCGCTCGCACGCACCCAACAGCGAAGTAAACCATTTTCCACGCAATTCCAGGTGCAGTTGTCTTAGTCGTCTTCCTCAAATGGCAGTGGCAGTAGCAGTGCCAGTGGCAGTCTCTTAACAGCAGCTGCAGCGAGAGGACGATGATGCATTTGAAAAAAGTGGTTTGGTCAATCGGGAAGTTAAGGCAGCGAGAGAAGACTAGTCATTTCTTCTTCAATTTGACAACTCCTGCGTCGTCGCCAACCAAATTGACAAAGGTAAACGACAGATAGATCGCGAGCGAGCAGGCTGCAGACGACTTGGTGCTGAATTTCAACCATGGATCGATCACCAAGCTTGGAGAGAACATCTGGCGAAGATAATTTTTAAAAACAAAGATGTGCCGTTTTGTTTCAGTGCTGAGAGAAAAAAACAGAAAGAACTCGCCTTGTCTTCCTGACTGGACCCACACGCCATTGTTGTACTTGTACGGGTATAAAACTAGTTCGCATTTCACAGCAAAGAAGCTTACCGGCACTGAAGTTTTAGCAGCTGAGCCTGTGCCTGTGCCTGTGCCTGTGCCTGAGCTCGGCCATGGCTGTTGTCCGCCGCCGCCGCCGTCGGGGCCTCAGCCTCTCCGCTGCCTTCGCGTTCCTCTTGTTCGCCGCAGCTCTTGGTAAGGCTCGAGAAGTTAATCTTGTCGTCCGAGCCGCAACTTCATCTCGGATTCATGCTCAAAAGGCCATTTTTATGCACCTCTCGCCGCTGCAACTGATCGGTTTGCTTTACCGCAGGGAGTGGGTTCGCTGTGATCGCTCAGGCCACGGAAGAGACGACGAGACCGAAGCAATCAGCGCCAGCCGTGCTCTTGACTCGACGGCGACTCGTGGGATCGCTCCCCCCGTCGTGCCGAACAAGGTGCGGTCGGTGCTTCCCTTGCTGCCCGGTGCAGGTGGCGATTCAACCAGCCGATCCGATCGTGCAGGAAGAGTACTACCCGGAAGCCTGGCGATGCAAGTGCGGCAACAAGCTCTTCATGCCCTGAACTCATCTATTCTTCCCCAAGCTCTATGATCTGTGCATATAATTGTAATCCGAGAGCGGATGGATTCTTTTTTTGCTAACCTCTCTCTGCTTCAGGAGTTCCTTACGCTGCAAAACAAGAACAATTCCTTTTTTGCTTTTTTGTTTGTTCGGTGATTCTTGGATTTGTTTTGCTCTTTTGACATGTGGAATAAAAGTTTGCATGTGCTCTTTTCATTCCGTTCCTTCAACTTGCAACCTGAGCACCGATGGAAAATCCATTCCTTGCTCCGGTGCTCATGGAGTGCCAATGCAAATCCTGACCTCTATTGCATTTGCAATGCCAACTTCACCATCACTGAGACGACCTGGGCCATGATCATCAGAAGCTCGACTCACAGCTTTTCGGATCGCTGTAGCAAAAGGAGATTCTGTGTCAGGCATTACGAACAGGGTCTCAATTCTCGACAGGCAGAGCAGAGGGCCTACAGAGAACATGGCCGACCTGTTTGTGAAGACAGACAGCGAGTGACGTGAAGCAGTTTGAAATCGGAATTATGGAAACAAAGTGAGCAGTGGTCAATTGATTAGGTTTTAGCATGGGATGGGCTTTGATATCTTTAGGATTTGATTCTGATGATCTCCTGTTTGGACATGGGCGGCCGCGGTGCATGAGACCGATCACTGCGGAACGAGAATGGTAAACAAGGACTCTCCGTGGATCACATTAAGCCAATTTAGAAAATTTAGAGGCTGTTGAGTACAAAAGGTAAAATTAACAGGGCGTGAATGGATAAATCCCGGAGTAGTAAGTAAGTATTTAATATAGTGGGTAATTTGCAATTGAACCCTTCACTTTGTCTCTCGAATTTAACTTTAATTGCTGCTCGAATCCTCTGCTTCCAAATATGTGACGACGGACAGCTCCACCGGTACGGCGCCTGGCTCCTCCCGGATCCCCCTCAGCCACCGCCTCTCCCCTTCCAAGTAAGCTTTCATGAACGCCACCATCGCGCCGGCGGTGAACTCCCTCATCGGTTTCCTTTCCCTCCCGTTCTTGCACAAGCAGTAGGTCGCCTTCCCCCTCAGCCCCTTGGTGTCGTCGTCGAGCACGTCCAGGTGCCCGTACTCCCTCGCCACCAAGTGGTACGTCGGCGGGCAGCACTCGGCGAAGAATTCACTGTGGCTCACCCCCTCCGGGGCGCAGGGCGGAAACAGGGGGTTCCTCCTCTGCCCTCCGAGTCCGGACCCGATCACCATCACTGGCGTGCTCTTGAGGTCGAAGGACCGTGGGGCGTAGGTGAGGATGGGCGGGTGCGTCTGCTTGCCCCTGTCCATGCCGTCGACGGGGTCGACGCCGATAAGCGCCGAGAGTTGGAGGCTGGTCTTCGCGTAGCCGAGGGCAAGGGCGAATGCGACCTTGCCGCCGCGGCTGTGGCCGGCGACGGCGAGCTTGGTGGGGTTCGGTCGGACATGCTCGGGAAGAACGTGAGCAAGTCCCGGGATCAACCAGTCTACCATAGCCGCCGCAGCGCTGATCTCGTCGGCGGAGTCCGGCCCCGCGACCGAGTATAACTGCGGGGCGATGACGATGAACCCGTGCGACGCGACGTGGAGGAGGAGCTGGGAGTAGAAGGAGTTGCATAGGAGGAAGCCATGGAGGAAGAGGAGCATGGGGTAGTCACCTTCCTCGCTAGGGGCCGCAATGAGGAGAGGCTTCGGCGGAGGGAAGGGCGAGTGCGACGACGAGGCGTCTTCGTTGAGGAGCTTCGCCATATGATCTCCGTGCTCGAAGACCCTGGCGGCGGCGTTCACGTCGGACATGGCGAACAAAAGCTGAAGCAGAGCAGAGCAGAGCAGAGAAGCGGCGTTGTTTCAAGGAAAGCCTCTGTTTTCCTCTCCTCTCTTATCTCCCGTTGAAAAGGCAAAAGATATTTCTTGTTGTGGATGCTGATGTCCTCAAGGGTGCTTGTGAAATTTCATAAATGTTGATGGCTGAAAAAATAGAAAAGCTAGATTTTTCTAATTTTAACAAGAGAATCTTCCAAAACCAGCCTTTAATTTCATCATTTTATCAAAACACGCTGCAAAACTAGCCTTTCTCTGTGTTCAAATAACGATCTAAGAAACTATGTGAAGAGGAATTTGCACAAATAAATATCAATCTAGAAACTATATATGTGAAGTATCCACTTGACAGATCCATCTCCAGTTCTTGTAGTTCATCAGTTTTTTGAGCTTCCTGTCGTGAACAGTTGTAACAGCTCCGAGAAAATCGACGTACTTCGGCTCATCCAATCTCACATTGGAGCTCTCATGCCAAATCCACGTCTCATTTTCTCAACTCTGGCAAAAGGATAGATGAATTCAGTTCAGTAGTCAGTAACATGCCAAGAGAAGTTCAAATGGATTGCAAGTACTCTACTAGGCGCGAAAAAGAAGAACTAGTATTGTAAGTTTGTAACCGACACGCCAAGCACCTGGGCAGCCTTTTGCCTTTCATTTATTCAAAAAAGAACTGTGATATTTGTAAGTAACATGCTCAATGGATATTGTCCGAATGGTATAGTTTTGGTTTGATTTTACTCTCTTCATTCGTTTCTCAGTAATACTTTCCCAAACTCGACTTCCAAACATGCATTTGAACTCAATCGCCAATATTGACCTGAAGATTCTAATTTGTATCCTAGTACTTGACAGGGATTTTTTTTTCCAGATACATTAACAGACACTATACATGCGAAGATAAGTTTCTCGAATAAAATTCAATCAATTGTCTAGAAAACTGCATATGGATTACTGACATTTTTTCCTGCTTAAATGAGAATAGTTTTCATATGGCTAAGTGTTAACATGCCATCGTAGACAGTTTTCTCTGTAGATATTATGAATTTGTTTCATAATACATGAACACATCATATTCGATATATTTATGGTTGCACAGGTGAACCATCTACAAGATATAATGATTATATACTAGAATTGTCACCCAGAAGCTGACTTTTTATGCTTCCCTAAGTTGGTTTTGGAGTAATAACGCTGTTCAGAACACTAAGGTAATTTACAAAAAATTTAGCTAAAATGGGAGTAATGTATACTAAGTATATGTAGTTGTAGCACAAAAACTTACGTTGGGGCAAGCTTCCCAAGATTGCCTAGATGCTTATTAGAGACTTCATCAAAGAGATCCCCAAAAAAATTAAGAAGATAAGATCGACCAGCTGAGAATGGTAGTCCTCGACTAACCAGTAAATTGAGATCTTTCCTATGGAGCTCTCTTCCATTCAAGATGACACCAGTGTTCCCACCAGCACAGTTTTCGGGCATAGGATAGTTGAACTCTTTTATAAATGGCTGCATGTTTGGGCAAAATCAACACTTATACTATTGAGTTACAAAAACTGTTAAATGCCATGTGCATGGATATAGAATGTGTTTATCATACAGGAATTATGCCAAGGCATGGCTGTCGCATGACACCCCAAAATCCAGCACGCTGATCGTACCTTGATTGTTTGCCAGAAAATAAATATTAAATGTTCGGATTGACACTCATAAAGAGAGAAGTAGCATGCTATGAGCAAACTAAACAAAACAACTGCAAAATAACTGTAGTGGCAGGATATGCTGCTAACCGATGAATTCCAAGTGACAACAGTTCATCAATATCGAGTTATGTTGGGTCAATTTCGGAATCTTAAAAAGAGGATAGAAACTCATTCAGTTTTTTCCTAGTAGACAAGGCACCCTCTTGGAATTTCTCTGAATTGAGTAAATTATATAATAACAATGTTGGAGCATTTGAAGGTCAATCCTCTTAGGGATCCTCCCTAAAGAAGGACCTAGGGTCCTAATAGAATGCCAAGAATAAATAGAGGAAGAACATTTTTTATTAAAAATGTTGGCTGGCATCTCAGTCAGCTTTTTGTCAGCTCAGTTTTGACAGATGATCATATTTGCAACAATCTGACAGTTAAAGCCATGTGTTCATGTGTGAGTTAAGCCATTTACCCTAGTTTAATGTCATTCTTGGTGTAATTTTTCATGCAAAGTTCATGAGATAAGTGGGCGTATTTTACCAATATTCTCCAGGAAAAATGCTTCCAGCCTTTTTTTCAGCCTTCCGAACTAAGTGACCAGGAATTAGATAACCATTAACTGAAACTTGAGATCTTTCATCTCTTGCAGACATCTTAATTTGCAGTGTATCTTTGAGGCTTGTATTTAGAACTAATGGATCATTAATCTTTTCAATGCTTATTTGGCTTTGATGTTTCTCTATATCATTGTGATCCACAGAGGAACTGGAATAGCCATGCAGTGACAGATCAATCCTGGTTATTTCTTCGCCTTGTTCAGGACTCTGGTGAAACTTGTCATTGTCGTAGATTCTTACTTCTTCATCGGAATGTTCCTTCTTGATACCAGTTTCAGAAATGTCCTTTTGACTGGATAACAAGAAAGTTAAACTGTCCTGAATTGGTAAATTTCCAACAGCTGATACATCTGTGCTGTCTAGGTTTTCCACATGCTCGGACCTATTAGAAGCCACTGAAAGCCCCTTCGAGTTCTCTGGATCAGTTAAATCTATACTTTCTTGCTCCACCAGTACACGGCTAGATGTGAAAGGAGATGAGTTATTGCCATCTGTTGGCAGAATAACTTGGCATGGGATACCATGTTCTTCAGAAATTGAAGAAACATCTGATTTAGTAATAGTTTGTCCTTTATATTGCTCATGCTGGTTGACTTTGGCATGAGAGCTGTCATTGGCTTTAGGAACAGCTAAGGATAGTGAATAGGAAGAAATGACAAGCCTTTTTCCAATAAGTTCAATGCAAAATACCTCCGAGCATGATCCACAGCGCATCCTGCTGAGTTTTCGAGTATCTTGAGGTAGCTCCAGTAACTCAAAGCAGTTAGAGCATATCATGAAAGGGGCTGCAGCAGCGAAAGCTTGACAAAGATGCTTTTCCTTTGTTTTGGATTTTGCAGCTCTTGCTCCTTCTTCATTGTGTTCTTTCATTCCGAACATTTGGATACCAAGAGGAGAAACCCCACTATTCTGTGCAAGATCAGGGCGCCCTTGATTGGTGGTCGGGTGTGGACTAATCCTTTCAGGTAAAAGCTTGTATTTCCAATGTTGATGGTCGAATTCATCACTATGGTAAGAGGATAGAGGAACTACATCTAATTGTCTATGGAGGTACTCATTCCTTGGTCTCTCTATGTGATGAGTGTAAACATAAGGAACTTTTGGTACACCTTGTGGCATACGAAACTCATCATATGCATGACCATTGCTCGATGTGGAATACAAATTTGCCATGCTTGAAGAATAGGGTTCAGTCACACTCACTCTTTCCTTTGTCTTGCTCATAATCTCATGTGATCGCATCTTTGCTCTCGGTTTTTCCAAGAACTCAGAAGATCTACTGATATGATCTCTTAATTCATTGAGTTGTCGCAGAAGGAGCAACGGGTCATTACTCGACAATTCAGCTCCATCATTCCGAGATTGGTTCTTCTTCTTCTTGGAACGATCTCTATAATTCGCCAAGGGATTGGACTTCATATGATCTTCTGGCGTTCGGCAGAATGCCGGTATTACGTCGTCTGAGAAGGAGGTAGAATCACTAAGAAGAGATTTAGATGATGAAGGTTGCCTTCCAACTCCATAGTTGCTTCCACTCTCTACACGTCTCCCATCGAACATATTATCAAAATTGGAGGCAGGTCTTCTTCTATGTGTAAACTCTGGACTCAACCCTAATCTATCTGGTTCTCTCGAATTGAATCCTACGATATCCCTCACCAACGAGGAATCAGCGGGTGGAAAATCTCTCCTTGCTGTAAAAAGAACAAAGGACTCAAACCACGAACAAGAATGTATCACCAAAAAAATCGAATCCTTATCAACCCTAACTATTTCTTTTTTCAATAAAGGAAAGGGTTTTTACCTCGGGAAGTGGCACTTCGATCACCGCAGCGGTGGACCGTCAAGTTTGCGAGGCCGGGGAGGAGTTCGTCGCACTTGAGACAGCGCACGGGCCGTCCGTCGCCTCGTCCGCCACCGCTCTCCGCCATTCTTAGAACCTATCAAGTCGCTGGCGGAACAACCGAAGGAAAGGCGGAGAACAGGAGCGGAAGTAATCAGAATCGTCGGCCGGGAATAACTTCGCCATCATAATCCATCGAGGGTTCCGCCATATGGGAGAGCTTGAGGACGTTGAAATGTCGCGACCTTGTCTGGTTGCGCCCACCTGCAAGCGCGTCAATGGAGTGAGGGAAGGAAAAGGAGAGGATTCGCCAAACGGGAGCCAATGGTCGGCCATGGAAGGTATGAACGGGAAAGGTTGCCGAAAAGTCAACCAATTGATCCAAACCAAAAAATAAAACAAAAGTAAGAAACAAAACAAAAATAAAAATTACACACACAAATTTACCCGGCGAGCTTCAGCCACCAAAAGTATGCGGGGCCCGCGTACTGGACTCCCGTCGAGCTGGGGTTTTTTTAAGAATAAAATCGGTTATTTTTAAAAAAAAAAGAAAAGAGAGCGGGTCATACAAAGTCAACGGTTCAACTCAGTCGCGTGCTCTGGACTCAGTAGAGTAGTTTTTTTTTTTCTTTCCAAAATAAAATATAAAAAAAGAATCCTTCCTTCGCGGCTCCAGGTTTGATTG
>JBAMHZ010431684.1:0-10767 GCA_037177395.1 Alpinia galanga | reverse complement strand
TATATATATATATATATTATCTATCGATCAAAATTTAACTGTATTTTTGTTAGTTATGCAGATGACGCATGAAATTTTTTTATCCTCTTCGAGATTAGTCAAATCATAAACCTTGGATTAACCAAAATAAAAAAAATTCATGGAAGAGACAAATTACGCAACAGTAATTTAAATTAAGATTTTTTTATTTATATAATTTGTCATTAGTTAATTTAGATAGATAAATTTTAATAATCATGTATTTTTTTGTCACGTGCAACCGGTAAAATTATTATTGTATAATATAATAATTTAGAATTTAAACAGTGAAAATAATCTATTACAATGTAAAATAAGATTACTTGTAATAAACTTTTTCATGGGACCATCTGGCCATTTTATTAGTTTATCTATTTTGGCATCCAATTTAAATTGTTTTCCATCCATCCAAACTAAACACCCTCCTCCTCCTCCTCCAAGTAAACATCATTCTTTTGCTAAACATATAATTAGTCGTGTTAATAACTTTCCTCTCAAATACACAAAACATAATCACCAATCTAATGCTAATTTAGACACTAATATTGTCATTATTGCTCATTATTAGTATAAACAAGGTTAATTAAGAATCATGTGACTTCAACTGGCTAATGAAACACTACCGGCTGTCGCCGATCTTTAACCTACAGCAGCCGGTTACCTAAGCTCAAGTGACTAAAAAACGAAACACAAGACAATACCCGGAAAACCATTGGATAGTGATGCGGGTCCCAAAAAATTCACAGAGAGGTTTCGACGATTCGATAAGTCGGGTGCTGAGTTAACGGCCCAAATTTGGAACCGCACGGTCCGTTGCTCCTTCTTTAGTTCTCCACCTCGAATCGGAGACGACGCCCTCTCTCTCTCTCTCTCTCTCTCTCTCCGCCCTCAAATCTAGGGTTTTCCTTCCTCGCTTCCGCCGCCGTCGTCTCCGTCTCCACCTCCGCCTCGCCTTGCTCTTCCGCGTCCTTCGCTGTTTCTTTCGCGCAGCGGTTGCCGCCGCCGTTCGTGGGTCGGTTCGGTTCCTCCGGCGTCGAGTGGAGGAAGTCACCCGCTTTAGTAGCTCCGAGCTGTCCCCTCACTCTGGGTTGGAGATGTTCTGGCGAATTCCCAACCTTCCCGCTTCGTCTCCGGTGAGTAGCTCGCCAAGTCGATCATTCGCATCTCGCCGATTTTGGATTCGTGCTCCTCTTCCCTTGCTCTGTTTTATTCTCATTGCTTCTGTCGATTAATTCGATGAATATCCGTTCGACCTCCATTCTAACTCGTATTTGTTTGACTTTTTTCCGTTTAATTGTCCAACCACCTAGTTAGTACTTTCGTAGGCATTCTGCCACGTAACATGATCTAGGTGCTTAAAAATTGGTGCGGTATTTGTCACGGATATACACGCTTGGTTTTCTCTTCTCTCTCTCTTTGTCTCTCTCTCTCTCTCTTTATCCTTTTTTTTTTTTGTTAATTTCTGTCTCGGCTGGAGCATCGACCATGTGTCTCTTACGTTTCCATCTAGAGAGTTATCTGCAAGATAAACCGATGTTTTCATCTTATAAACCCAGAAAAAAAATTGCGGTTTGTTTAGCTGAGACAATCAGCGTTGATAACAGACGCGTAATCTTTGCATTAAAAACCCTTAAGCAATATTGGTCATTCGAGAGACATAAGCCAGTGGTATCAGTGATGGCTATGGTGCATGTTGTGAGCCTGTTGGGCCTGCCATACTAATTTCACTGGTTGCGCTGTGTTGTTAGCATTGTATAGAAATTTAACGTCATTCTGTTGCTTATCGTGCCCTATATAGTCGATTTGCAGTCTTACTTTTGTCTTACGTCCATCTATGCAGGTGGAGTTAATATTGGATAAGGAAAATTTCACCTTAGAAGAACTTTTGGAGGAAGAAGATATAATTCAAGAATGCAAAGCTCTTAATTCACGACTTATTAATTTGTAATATTTCTTTTGAGCAGAAATTGTATCTGAATATTGCTATCTAGTTCCAACTCTGAGTCACCTATATGATGAAATCAGAATGTTTTTCTACTAATTTTCTTTGAACTTCAAAGCTACTTTTTTTTTTCCGACCATGTTAGTTTACTCATAGTGAAATTCGTTTGCTTTCAGTCTTAGAGATCGTGCACAGGTAGAACAATTACTTCGATACATCACTGAGGATGCTCCCGGTGATGCTGATAATATACGAACCTTTAAGTATGTTCCTTTGTGAATGCTCATTTGTCAGTTACTTTACAAGAAATAAATTTACTTTTTCCCTTTCTATAGTTTGAAGCTAATGGATTATTTGAACTTCACTTTGTTATTTGAATCAAATAGGTTCCCCTTCCTTGCATGTGAGATATTTTCTTGTGAAATTGATGTCATTCTTAAAACCTTGGTGGAGGATGAAGATGTAAAGCACTAATCTCTGATGCGTTTGGCCACTTTGGCATAAATGTTTCTTGATCATTTGCTTGAAATTATTTATTTTATTTTAAGTTTTTCCATTGCAGTTGATGAACATGTTATTCTCCTTTCTTGAACCAAATCGTACACACAGTTCAACTTTAGCTGGGTATTTTAGCAAGGTTGTGATCCATTCTTCGTAGAATATTATCCTCTAATTGATTAATCATAGACAGAATATGTGCATTGATTGTTTAACTATCTTGTTTTTTTTTACCTTTTAAAATTTTCTAGGTTGTGGTGTGCCTAATGTTAAGGAAAACCAATTCACTTATGGCGTATGTTCAAGTAAGTTTTTGTTTTACCGCATTATATGGAATTTTTTTTGTGAAAATGGTTGGCAGATTAGTATTCCTGTGTTCAGGTCATCATAGTTTCACCTGGTTCAAATAACCTGTTTTGTATGCTGCTCTTTTCTTTGTGACACTACTCTTTTCTTTGTGACACTAAGTATAATAGTTTGGGTTTCTGTTTATCAAGCATCAACTGTGTCTGTATCCTCCTGTTTCATAGGTTTACTAACTAGCCAATCTTTATGTATTATGTTTCAACTATGATTTTATTTTTTCCCCAAAAAATTTGGTATAGGAAGTGTTGCTCATTAAAGAGGATTTTGAGCTTCTTTTGCAATTGTTTTTTATACTAATATCATATGTTATGCTATATTTACATTATTTCTTCACTCTTACACTGTTGAAGTCTTTTTTATTTGTGCATCAGACCCACGCCGATGTTTTCAATCACTTGGTCAATTTGATTGGAATAACATCAATCAGGGAGGTTAGTACTTCATTCTAAGTCACAACGTTGTCCATTTTGTGGTCACTTTTGTATTCTTTCTTTCTTGAATTTGTTTTGTCTGTGCACTTATTCTATTGTATCTTATGAATGAAAAGCTTCTAGTTTGATTCCCTTTATATTTATATACCACTTAATAGCATAAGTAAGTTATTTGTGATTTAATGCTATCTTATCTTTGTGATATGTTATTGCTTTTCATACTATTATTTCTACTTGTAACTAGGATCTAATCAAATTCATGTCTTTTTTTTTTATCAGGTCTTGATTCGACTTGTTGGCACTGAGGATCATACAAATCCAAACTATATGAATATCATAAAGTGGTTGGCTGATACCAATCTTCTTGAGATGATTGTGGATAAATTAAGTCCCTCTGTGAGTTCTTTAATATGCATAATTTTTTCTATATGTTTTGAAGCATTTTGCAGCACTTTCTCACATAGTTATCAAAAGCCAGAATTGGATTGACTTTTCTAGGCTGACCTGAAAAATCAAAACCGCTCCTCTGGTTGGATGCTGTCGCAGTTATGAAATTATTTAAAATCCATGGAGACCTAGTTTATGGTTGACCCAGATAGGTTGTCATTGAGCCACATGAGTTTCCTTATTTTCTAGACCTATGGATTTTCTTAATGGCTGAGATTGAAAGTCAGAAATGCACCAAAATTAAGGTAATGGTTTTTTGATAACTCGACGGTGTAATGGCAATTTTAAATAACCATTGAAACCTATACACACTAGGTGCAATCCCTTCCCATCCTCAGTTTTTTTTTTCCTGTAGCTCTCACTTGGCTACCAAATCACATGCCATCCCCTTTGCCAAATTACAGATGGTGTTCGCTTGCATTATTTTAAAGTTGGTCATTTCATTTGACTTTTCTGTTGAGCTTTGGTATGTTATTCCTGTAAAAGATGGCCACTTCCGAAAAGTTTGACACATTTTTCTATTGCATTCTGGGAATATTGCATGTTACTTTTGGTCAAATAACCTTGCATATGTTTCATTGAGTCAATTTTTCTTTATGGATTTGCATCTTTAAATTGAACAGCATTCTACTGAAGTTAATGCCAATGCAGCTGAGGTTTTGATGGCCATTATTCAAAATAGTCCATCAACTTTAGCAACCAAGCTTTCCAGCCAAAGGTAATTGTCTATTTGTTTCATTTATATATGGTTAATTTGGTAGTACTATCCTATCAATATTGTTCTTCCCATTATCTCCATTCAATTTGGTTTCAGATTTATCACCAGGATATTTGGCCATGCATTGGAAAATTCATCATCTAGATCTGCTCTTATCCACTCTTTATCTGTGTGCATTGCCTTTCTGGATCCTAAAAGATCTGCATCTGCAGCGTCAATTAATTACATCAAGAATCAGCATTTATATGCACCATTTAGTGATGTTGATTCCATGGCTCTTCATGCCATGCTGACACATTTGGGTATGTTGGATAAGTTCTGTGCTTTAAATTTTTTTTTTTCTCAGTACAATTTCAATCCAATATGGTGTAGGTTGTCCTAAGGGGACAATGTGGAACCACTCTAGATATACAGATACTTCTGCATTCTGCAGGACTTGGATTTTCAAACCGGATGTTTTTTTTCTAAAAAATGAGACGAGTTTTGACTATGACAATATGCATAGATACATCACTCTACTTATAATTATTATACTCTAGGGTAAGCAGTGTATATCAATTAATTCATATGTTGTAGTTACTTATAAGAAATGAATTAAATTGAAGATTTATGTTTATTATATATAACCTTAAACCAAAAATGCATATCTCATATCACATATCAAGAGGTCTAATATGCATATAGACGATTTGATTTGTTGATTAGATTAAATTGCTAATTCACATATAACCTTTTACGGGAGAGCAATTAAGTGTAACTCCAATCGATAAGAAAGTGAGAAAAACTAGGTTGAGGTAGTATCGACTTGTTCTAGATAGAGAATATATTTATAATTAGATGAGTTAAATCCACTGGAGTGGAAGGTGTAAAGGGAAAGAGAGACCAAAATAAAGCATTCCATTGTATACAAAATGATTTAATTGAATTGATTATTGCTGATGATATAGCTATGCATAAAGCTCATCTCACGGTTAAGATCGATGTAATAATATTGGGACAAACACCACTTTATGACAATGATATTTGATTGGTTTTCTTTCATTATGTTGTGCCATTATCTTTTGCTTCCTACCATCAAGCATAAGTAGTATTGGCACTGCATAACATCTAATAAGGTGCAATAACGTATTATGTTAGAAAAAGGTTATTCTATGTTATTTGGGTTCCATTAAGATCTATATATGTATTGATTGCCATTAGATTCATTGGTTCCTCTATATGCATGTAATTTGTGCTTGTGTCCATCCTTTTTTCTGCTGGTGTACCTTTATTAGCAAGAAATTTGACCATTAAATATACCTCCAATGGGGTCTGCAGCCAGTAATCTAGGTTATTTTTATTTTGTTATGTAGTAGGCCTGGTTCTACAGCCATGTCAGGATTGGTAATATGGAGTAGTTAATTAAAAAGGCAAGAGTGGTATATGTGAAATGCACTTTTGATACACTGTGGCATGATGTTACTCTCCCTGATATGACCTAATAGTAAGCATGGTGTCGTCCCCACATGCCATTTATTATGTAGATTCTAGCGCTAATATGACTTAATAATAAACATGGTGCCATGCATAAATTTTCTTACAAAATCCATCAGACAGCAATAATCTTTGATTCTTTTCACCATAATTCTTTAGTACTTCTAATTGCGTTCCCTTATGAGACGTAACTTATTGTGCCATCACTGTCTGTACCACTTTTGATTTCTTATATTGGTAAGGCTCTGGTAATCTCTTTTGTAACTGTATTGGTCAAAGATTTTAGCATGCTTGATTTTTACCCATGCTCTCACCGTAATATTTTGTTTAACTTTTGCCATCTTGTTAAGCTGTCAGTTCTCAATTTTTTTGTCTTTACTTTATGCAGATGACTTGCTTAAATTTCTGAATGTATCATCTGAGATTAATACCCTTCCAACAACATATGGTGAACTGCATCCTCCACTTGGGAAGCATCGTCTTAAAGTATGTACATGTTGGAGCAGATTTCTTGATTGATTTAAATGACGGGTAAAATTTGGAGCATTATTTGCTCTAATTATTAATTAATCATAGAAAATGGTCAGTATGAGTTGTCTTGAGAATTTTCTTTCTGCAAAATTGGAACAACATTTTCAGTTAGTTTATACAGTAGTTTATCAACTGCCTAGTAACTCATATACCAGTGTGAATCACTTTTTTCCTCATTCAGTATGATTCTTACAGGTGTATGCTTCACGCATGTTTTCAATGTTCTGTATTTACGAGCATCTCTTATCTCAGTTTCCCATCTGAAATTATTTTGGTTTGAATTCTCAGGTAGTGGAGTTCATTACAGTATTACTAGAAGTTGGTGGTGAAGCTGCTGAGAAGGAATTGATTCAATCTAGTGCCATTCAGATAATCCTAGATCTATTTTTTAAGTAAGCTACATATTTTATGGTTTTAGGTTCTGTTGTATTCATTGCTTTTGCAATGTCCCTAATTATGATAATAATACAGGTATCCTTTCAACAACTCACTACACCATCATGTGGAAAATTTAGTAGCATCATGCCTTGAAAGCAAGAACACTGCAGTTGTTGATTATCTATTTTGTGAATGTGGTATCATTGCTAAATTTCTACAGACAGATAAAAGTCCTTTTCTTTCTGGTGAATCCAGTGCGGTAAGAAGTTTGGATATCAAGGACCACGGTTTTTCATATTGCAGTTTGCAGCTTAATTTTTTCCCTCCCATTTGGCTTTGTAGACAACTGTACCATCCTCTGGAAGAAAACCAATTCGGGCTGGAAACATTGGACACATAACAAGAATCTGTAACAAACTTGTCCAACTTGGAATCAGCAATGATCATATTGGGTCTTACCTACAGGTGAGTTTCTGTTTGAGATGGTGATGTATATTTTAATACTTCTATCAAAGGTTTGATCATTTATTGCATAGACGTGAAACAAAATTTTGTCTGCATCAGTTGTTTTTTACTTATACAGTATAATAGACTGCAATTCCACTGTGCTTTCTGTTGGAAGTTGCATTTGATGGTGTGAATTTATTCTTTGTTTGGCTATAGCTATTAACAGGATTTTGATTATTTTTATCAAGGATTGATGCTACTGTTCTGTCTTAATGATGTTCAGTTGACATGCCCTTGTATTAGTCATTTAAACCAAAAACTTCACTAACCATCTTGGTATGTTTGGCATGGGTGGACAGGCTGCATTTTCCCATCATTGTGTTATTGTATGTTTTAACTTGTGATGATGGATCCTCGATCATGTTGCTAATAGTTATTTTCCCTTCTCGTTTTGCAAATAGGAAATGGTTTCTTTTTTGAGAGACTAATTAGACTTGAGCATCATATGCCTTCATGGCTACTCATTGTGCATGTATTTAATGTAGTTTATTAAACAGTGTTTTAGCAAGTGCAACTAAGTTTTTTTTTGAGCCAAATGGAAACTGAAGACAAATGAAGCCTACATTCACTGATATAATATATGTTGTGCAGCTACACTCAAAGGCTCAAGCTCAGACTAGTTCTATCTGAGTATTTATTTGCTATCACGGCAATTCTTCCTGCATGACTGTATTAACATGAAGTCATAACTGTACAATGAACTTCCTTGAGTGATTGCTTTGAATCTTGGCATAAGGGAGTTTGTTGTCCGATGTATTGTTTTTCTGGTCTTTGCCAGTAGCAGGGGGTAAAATTACTGATACATTATGGGTGCACATGAGGATTTTAAGTGTGCTAACACTAAATGGAAAAATCAGCAATTGCGGATCCAGATAGGAGTACGATTGATTGAATCCAATTCGAGTGATAATTCCATGCAAACTCTCACAATGCCAATATGTTTTATAGAAAAGGTGAAGGCCACATAAAAAATTAGCAGAAATTGATAGAAAATGAAAGGAAACATTGCAGAGGACTAACGAGGAGGAGAAGAAGAGAGCAAGGCGGATAAGCAGAGGGGTTTGAGGCCGATCCAGTGTTTTTCCAGTTGTGGAGAAGCTTTGATGCACTGGTAAATAGGTAAAGTAGAACAGAAGCATAAACAATAGTCGGGAAGTTACAAAAAAAATATCTTAGTATGCTTCAAACTAGTTCATTCGTAACTGCTGCATGCTAATCTTACACTTCCCAAGCCCATCTAAACTAGTTTTAGGTGTCATTAACTTGAATTTCTTCAGAACTCATCCTCATGCCTACACATAAATTGATGGTTCCATGCCATTTTCAAAATCTTGGCTATATGTTTCATGTCTTTATCATTTGGTGAATTACTTGCATATTATTCTTAACTTGTTATGGTGAATGCAAAAAAATTTCACACCAAGGTCCACCGGCATGGGAATTGAGACTTTTAAAATTGTTCTTCCAATGTAAAATGACATGGTTTTTCTGTTCTACTGTAAATCTAGCAATGGAAACTTAGAAATTGTGAGTTGTATGAAGCCTCAATGGAGAGAAAATAATTGTAATCTACAATTTGTTGTGACATTGTTGTGAAATCTTCTGTCTTCAATTTTCAAAATCTTTATACCTACGAATTCCCACACGTTTCAAGACCTTGCATATCAGGTAGTCATCCTAGGATCATCTTTATGATTTAATCATGCATCTCTTTCCATATCAATATGTTTCGTTTTATTTAAGCCATTTTCATTTGTCTGAATCTTTCATTTCATCTGTGCACGGTAGTTTGTGCTTCAAATATTCATTGTCAGCCAGTGGCACTATTTTCACGAATTTGAAAAGAACGACATTGCATTGTTTGTGCAACTCATTCTAAAGAGTAGACAATAGAGGATTGCTTGTGAAACACAAGTTTTTTTTTGAGGTTGAAGGTTATTTCAGAAAGTTTCTTAGACTCTGAGTATAAACATAATGAAGAAAGAAAAAAAGATTTTGATGGTAGTTTGACAAGGGGAGCTTTGGCCCAACGATAAAGTTGTTGTCTTGTGATTTAAAGGTTATGGATTTGAGTCCTGAAAATAACTTCTTGCAAAGCAGGATAAAATTACGTACAATAGACTCTTTCCCGGGATGGACTCCACATGGTGGGAGTTTTGTGCACTGGACTGTCCTTTTTTTTTAATGGTAGTTTGACAAGGCTGAATACTTCTGTTAATAAAAATTCCAGCTTTGAACAACAAAGATCTGTTCATCTAGACAATTATGCTAATATCCTACGGCTGCAAGCATGCCTGTCAGTCCAAAATATTGGAATCCATGCTTGATGGTAAAATACAGCAAGCTTTTGTGAAGGATGGAATTGAAAAGAGCATTAGGTTCCTATATGGACATACATTGGTCATAATGAAACTTTATGCTGTTTATAGTTCTCTATTCGATTAAATATTACATATACATGGTTCTCAACTTATCATTGAAAAGACTGATGGACTAAAAACTTGGGAACCTGGACTGTGCAATTACCACTCTTGGTCAATAGCTTTCTGAAAGGCAGAAAGCTGCTTTGTGATTGCATTATTAGCAGCAGGAACACTATATGCAATGATCGCAGTTAATTTGTTTCCTAAATAATCAGGCACTACTTCATAATTTAGGATTTCAAAGGTATTGGGGTTAGTCATGCTGCCGGAGATTGCCTCTTGGAAATTAAGGCCTTGGCATTTCATTGCACTTATAAGGAAGTTTAACTAAAAGCTTCATGCTGCAAACCTCTATCTTAACTCTGGCAGAATTAATCAAATTAAAATAACACATCAAACTGGAAATCAGTGTTTAAGGTTGCACGCTGATCATGTTTTTGTTGTAGATTAGAAATTAACAAATTAAATTGATGTCTATCTTTGATAACAACAGAATTATTTGTCAATCCTCTCCATAGTTCAATTTCCTGCAATTACTACAGATAGCTTGTTGCTACAAGATACATAGAAGCCCTGGCTTTTTCTCATGTAGAAACACTTCATTGTTTATGGTATAGTTGATATTGTTCTCATGACAAGTCGATGAAAGTTAATTAAACTGCATAGTAAAAAAAAAGCTGAACAGAGTATCCGTTGAAGTATGTGAAGCTGCTGAAAATCCTCCCAGGTTGTTTAATGTAAGTTTAGAGTCTTTTAAAGGTTTTGTCATTTTTGCTTAAAACTGAGGATTTACCGAGCCATATGATTTGAAGTTAGACTGGAATAGCGGCATGGCAATGGGTCATATGAATTCCCACAGATGAATAGGTCACTTTGTTAGTGCCTATATGATTCATGTTTTTTCACAGTGGTATAATATTGTCCACTTTGAGCGTAAACCCCCATAGTTTTATTTTTTGATTATATTCGAAAGGTCTCATGTCAATAAAGATATTTTTTCATCTTATAAGTTTATGATCTTTTCCTTGTTTTATT
>JBAMHZ010431675.1:0-10768 GCA_037177395.1 Alpinia galanga | reverse complement strand
TTTGTTGTGTTGTATTTGCATATTAGTTAGTTGCTTCATGCAAAACTGATGTGTTCAGATATTCTTTGAGACAAATGCTGATCTAGGGCATCTCAAGAATGGAAATCAGGCATGGTTTTGTCTAGATCTGTTAGAGATTTTATGCCAGCTTGCTGAAAGTGGTCATGCTAGTTTTGTCAGGCTTATACTTGATGACCCTCTTAGTCATTATCCTGAGGTTTTACTTATTGGAGTTGCTCACATCAATGTATGATATCCTTTCTCCCTGAGTATCTGTGAAGGTGCTTTTTAACTGATTAATCAAAATGGGTACTTTTTATTGTTCCAAGCAGACAACGTACAATCTCATCCAGCATGAAGTATCTTCTACATTATTTCATGTGATTCTAAAAGATCCCTCAAGGAGCAGCACATTTACTCATCTATGGCATATAAATCCCAACCTAGTTCTTCGAGGATTTATAGAAAGCCTGACTGATCCCAAGAATTTATTTCGGGTTGTTGATATATGTGAGGAATTGAAGGTAATTGCTATTTGCAATACTCTGTTGCTCCTTTTTTACTTTTTTTATTATACATTTTTCTTCGCTTTTCTAGCCAATGTATTCTGAAACCCTTTCATAAACTAGAAGGGTAGCTTTGGTACAATAGTAAAGTTGTTGCCTTGTGATCTAGAGATCATGGGTTCGAGTCCTGAAAATAGTCTTTTGCAAAGTAGGGTAAAATTGCGTATAATAGATCCTTATCTAGGACCTTGCATGGCTGGAGATTCGTGCATCAAATTATCCTTTTTTGTTTTTGTTTTCATAAACTAGAAAACTACTATTGTGCTGGTATTCCAAACAATAAACAAGATACATTGCTACTGACCATGTGAATCCCTGGTGGGACATTAACACATCATTTTTTGTCTTGTTTCTATAGATTTTCATTGGTTTATTGTAATTAGCTACTACACAATTGCCATCATGTTCTTGTCTGACCATTGGAGTGATTTGTTTCATCAATTGTTGACAATAGATCAATAATTTAAATCCACCATAACCCTCTATTTTGTTCTCACACCAAACATGTAGACATATATTGCACTCATATGTTAATGGAAATTGTGATTTCTCACGATTATACTGAAGAATAACTCATTGAGAATGCAAATTATCTGTAGTTTTATTTTCATGCTGCTACGTGCTTGGCAATTAAGTAAGATGAATTTACATTTTACCTGTATTTGCAAACAGGGACTCCTTTCAAAAAATGACAAACAATTATCTTCTCTTTAGTTATGTTAAAAATAGGAATCCTGTTTAAACTTCCTGTTAAAAAATAGGGTCATATGCTAGGATAATTCAACATTTATTTCCCTTGGCTTAGAGCTCATTTGAAGATCTAGTAGTTTGAATGATATTCTCACATTCTGGGATAATAGAATATTCATTGGCCTTTGCACACAGCTTAAATGGAGTCTGATAGCTGATCCTTCGTAGTTCTAAAATATATTAGATGATGTCATAAAAGAAGGGATGATTCTAGGATTTGAAAGATATTCAAGTAAAATACGGATATTCATAAACATGCTAATTTAATTGCTCATTTTGTCCAGATGTAAAATTCTCAGGTTAGAATCACTTGCCCATGCTGCAATTCCATATGATTGTTGGTTATGAATCTAATTCCCCTGAGTCTTTGAATGGATGTTCCTGTTGAAGATCATCGATGAGATATGTAGGTCCCAGATGGATTCCAGATTGTGGACTCAAGTGAGAATTCTGGTACTCAGGATTCTTGGTAGGACTGGTCATATGGAGAGTGTTACTAAAAGTAGTTTCTGCTTCAACCTGTTTTTTTCCCAACAGCATCACCTTTAAAATGACACAAACAGAAGGAACTCAATTTTGGTGAAAATGAGGCATTATGAGCAGTAATGCTTGTTGATTTGATTAGAACAGCTTCTAGCAACCAATGAAAAGAGAGGTATTGGAAGAGTTGAATTGATGAATATGTAAGGTGTTTATGATATAGAGTTATTTAGTTTCTATCCAGAAGATAAGTGTTTAACTAACCATCTATCATGATTCTACCATGCTTGACAAAATTTAAACTCCATCCTTAAGGAAAATATATGTTAAGACAGGTTTACCACTCTCTAATTGCCCCTAACAACCTTCCATTTTGGTAAGTTTAAATCTTGTGTCAGCAATCCGTGGTAGGTTGCTTTATGCTTAATCTGTAAACTGCTAATTGCTAAAGACCCTAACAAAACAACAATCTTTATGTATCACTATTGTCGTTATATATATGAACATTCAAATATTTCATTTATAATAGTTGTTGTATGGGTAGCTGTCATTGTATGTGCTTATTCATTTACATGCCTAATTCTTTCTTTGCAGATTTTATCGTCAGTTCTGGCTACAACTGTTTTTCCTTTTAGCATTAGATTGGCTGCCGTTGCTTCTAGGAAAGATCACATTAATCTTGAGAATTGGTTGAATGAATATTTAAGTACATATAAAGATGCTTTCTTCGAGGTAATATGATTACAAGTTTGTTTGTTTTTTTGGATAATTAGTTCACTTGCTTTGCTTGTTTCAAGAAATTCTATTCCTCCAGGATTGTCTGAGGTTTTTAAAAGAAGCACTCCCCGATGCAACAGCTGATGTCCCAGATGTCTCTCTTCCACAATCTCAATCAACTATTTTGAGTGCGTATCGTGAAACATGTTCAATATTCTTCAAGGTTATCTCATAGCTCCTGTTTCTATTAACTTCTTTATGCGAAGATCCAGTTATTCATGACATTGCAGAACAACATCACAAATAAAAATTCCTATGTACAGGTTCTCCAGGCACATTCAGGACAGCTTATTTCTAACCAGCATTTTGAGAAAATGAAGAAGCTGCATATCTCATCTATTCCAAGGATTCCAACTGTTGGACCATTTGTTCCACCAGTTTCAGAGGGTATCTCAGATGATATAGATGCAGAGGTGAATGCCTATTTCCATCAAATGTTCTCTGGACAGTTGACCATTGATGCAATGATCCAGATGCTTGCACGTTTCAGAGAGTCTTCTGATCTAAGGTCTGTCAAGTTAGCTTGATTCTTTAGTTCAATTTCCATTGTAATTTATGAGCATTTCTCTTATACTCTACTGCTTCGCATTGTTGAACTGTGTGATTGGTCAAATTTTGGGTGTTTGTCAAATACCATGATTAATCTTATTTTTGCTGTTCTATAGTCAGAGATAATTATACATTTTATGGGTAACATCTTATGACCTGGTTCATCTAGCAGTTGGATTCAATGTGTGTCTCTGTGCTAAGCCTTCATCTGCAGGTGACTGCTTAGACGTGGACTTCTTCAGTAACATTATCTCTTTTGTTCAAATGGTTTTATGGCCCCTTCATCAACGTAATCCAGATCAGTTGTATTAAGTGGAGTAACCCATAACCTTCCACTGTGGCTCTTCTTTGTTTGGATTGTTTATTTGAGTCAGATTCTCTGACATCTTGTTTACTCTAATACAGTCTCTCTTAACATTCCTGCATATTGGCATGGTGTGTTTTGTGGCTCAAGGGAGCAGGTTAGAATAGGGGTGACCAAGGTTTGGTTCCAACTGTGAACTGAACCGGTGGCTCAAAAACCGAACTAGAATCACTTTTTTTATTTTTGTTCATGGATTAGAACCGGAGACATATAGTTTGGTTCCTAAATTTTTGGAATGGGAACTGGAATCAAGGATTTTTTTTATTAAAACCGGAACTAAATGTTTAAAAATGATTGATTTTTTACTTTTGAACAAGAATTAAACTCATTCAAAATTCAAAATTTTATTACTGTGTCACAATTTTAACAATAAATATTCACAAAAATCAAAGTCATTTAAAATTTAAAATTTTCATCATTACATCATAACAATCAACATGCACAAAAATTAAAATATTCAAAATTTAAATTTTTTATTGTTGTGTAACAATCATAATATTTCATTATTGATCAAATATATTTCGATGATAATTTTTTACGGCACCTATTAAAGACTTAAAATTAAATAATTTAAATTTTGATTTTAAACCGAACCAAATCGTAAGAAACTAAAACTGTCAGTAAACGGTTCAGTTTTGGTTCTGGTGGATGATGAACCAGACCTGGCGGTTCCGAAATCGAAACCGAATCATAAGGAATCAGAACTGGCTATTCTGGAACTGTGGTCACCCCTAGGTTAGAAGTCCAAACTTAATACTGTGTTGATGCAGGAGAGAAATGGGTAGGATAAAAGGGGAAGACAATATACAAAAGCATTTAATTGGAGGGAAAACTAATTAAGTAAATAAGACATGCTATCACATCTCTTTCCAAATGCATCATTATCCATCAAATTAAGTTGCTTTGGTACTACGTACCATGACTTTAAATTTGTTAGAATCAACCAATGAGCCAGCATGCGTAAACTCAAGTTAACAGAAGCTGGCTCATCTAAGTTTATAAACCCTTTTATACCCACAATTCATGTGTGACTAAACTAGGTTGTTGGAAGCCGAACATGTTATTGCTCTACAATGTGAATCCTAGTAAAAAGAAATTCATGAACATTCCCATCAAATATCGTGTGAATATTGCTAGTTTTATGTGCACTTTGCAAGATTTATTTTCAGTTTGAAAATAAATTCATTTTCAATTAAGAAGTTCAATTATCTTGGAGGAGTTGAAACATGCTTGATGAACTATGTGCCATAAATTAATGATTTTAACACACTTGTCTTATTATACCTAAAAGTACTTAAGCTGTTCAAGAAAGAAATGCCTGTGTTGATATTTAATCAAAACAATGCGGCATTGTTTATCAAGTAAATGTGTTTCACACTCTGTTTTACATCAGTGACAATTATTTTGGCTTGTCCATATTTGTTATTCTTTGGATTGAACATCCATCTTGAATAATCAATCTGGGAACTTCCAGTTTTTCATTTGTGGTAGCTTTTCTTTGGAAAAACAGATTCAAGCCTCTTAATAGATATCTAGGATACACCGAAATGTAGTACTTGAAACTGAACTATTGTTTCTCATATATCAACAATTGTAGAAAATTTATCGGAAGTTGCTGATTCTGCTACCATTCTTTCAAAATTCAAATCCTTTGTTGATTTCTTATCCACTTAGTCTGTAAGCATTCAAAAGAAATTGGTTGATGTAGATTCTTGTTTTCCTGTGCTAATAATTACATTATTTGAGAATCTATGCCTTTTATTTCTTTTATTTTCTAATTGTAGAGTTTTTTATTTGTTCAACTAACATCAGGGAGCAGAAGATCTTTGAGTGTATCATTCAGAATCTATTTGAAGAGTACAAGTTCTTCCCCAAGTATCCTGATAGGCAACTAAAGTTAGTTGCAGTCCTCTTCGGTGAGAGTCTTAACTTGATGCACATTATTTATCAATCTGTGAGGTGCTTTTCTTTTTAATATTTCAGGCTGTTCTCCGTGCCCATCGAGCATTTTCATTCCTTGTAGGATGTATTTCTCAAAAGTAATTGAATCATTATTTATCAATTTGTCATGTCCTTTTCCTTTTAATATATTTCATGTTGTGCCATGTGTCTGTTGTTCCTTTTATTTCCTTTTAAATATTTACTCAAATTAGAAATTGTTCTTGATAAATTTTACACGTTTGGTTATGTATGTATTTTCTGATAAATTTCCTTTAGAAGGAATGCCACAAAAAGACATTTCTGTATTTCTGCTTGTAGTACACTATATTTGCTAATGTTGATTCACTATTATTTGATACACATATCTTCATGTGTCCACTGTCGGCTTACAATCTTTTTGGTATTTACTAGAATTCATTTCTGAAGTAACTCATTGCACTAACTTAACCTTTTAGTTGAAATGCCAAAATGAACCTTGCAACTTTTGGACAAACATATCAGTTGGTATTTGAGCAGACATGAAGTTGAGAAAAGTAGGGCATCCATGTTGAAGATCACTTGAAATTAAAACCAATCTGTGGCTTCATTGCAAATCGTCATTGATGCTGTAAAGTCATTTTGTATAATGAAGTGCATAAAGTTTAAAAGCAACAAATTCCTTGGAACAGATATTTTTCTTGTTTTTACACAAAACTGAACACTTAACCCAACTCAGGGTATTTCTTCATCAAAAGCAGCTGTATCTTTGGTTAGAATTTTTTTTTCAAATTCCCTTCCAGCTGGACCCGCCAACAACCAATATGTTGCCAAAACTAACTTCAGTATATTCATCTGTAATGATTATCTTGAAATTTGCAGTAAGATTTATTTTAGTATTTTTTTTTCTATTAAAACATTTTTGATTATCCAATTTTCTCAGGTTCTCTAATAAAGCACCAACTGGTGACACATCTTGCGCTTGGTATTGCTTTACGTGCGGTTATTGATGCATTGCGTAAATCTGTTGATTCTAAAGTTTGTATATCTTCTGCCTCCTGCTTTATATTTTCTATTTCTAGATGTTAACTGAATTTCTGTTTGATCCAGATGTTTATGTTTGGTGCCAATGCATTAGAGCAGTTTACAGATCGTCTAGTTGAGTGGCCCTCATATTGCAATCACATATTACAGATATCTCATTTGCGTGGTACACATGGTGAATTGGTTTCATTCATTGAACGGGCACTCACAAAAATTTCCTCTAGCCAGTCAGATTCAAATAGCACTAACTCAATTAGTGTTGATCAACAAGGCTCTGGAGTACCTTCTACTGAAACCATGGAGGTATGTATTGGTAACATCCCTTATATCCCTTGTATGAATATCCATTCTTTCATGTCTTTATAAAAGCTTGTTTGGATTTATACGTAGTTTTCTGCTGATCACAGATAAGAGTTTGGATGATTTTGAGAGTGCTTCATTTTGTATTTGATTATTTGTTGCTTTCTTTAGACATCACCATCTCATTCTTACATTTACCTTCCGATAAGTATGATTACGCTTCCATTTATTTAAACACAATTGCTTTCACTTTTCTATGAAATTTCTTACTTTTTCACACAGGCATCTGATGCATCATGGCAGATGATGGGTTCAGCTTCTACACCGTTGGGCCAACAGTTTTCCTCTTTGCAGTTGCAGCAGAGCCATCAGGGTTTTCTTGGCGAAAGGAACAAAGCTTCCTCCATGTCTGCCACTCATACAAAACCTCTTTTATCACATACTATGCAGTCTCCATTTCTTTCTGGATCAGCAGAATCAGTCACTAATCAGAAGGTATTTGTTTAGTTTATCTGGTGATGATATTGAAGTTAAAATTTTCTCTTCTAAATTCATTGAAGCACTGGTGGAGGCTCATGGCAAGACTTCTGTTATCACTTCATTGTTGATTTTTTTTTTCATCAATGCTCTTTAATACTTATCATTCTGGTGACAAATATATTACATTACTTGCAGACCACATCTCATCATTCTGTAGCCACAGCAGCTGCTGTAACATCATCCGCTGGTTTTCTTCGTGCTCGGAGTGCAACGACTTCTGGTAAGGCAAAAAACAATTTTGTTAGACTTGCAGTTTTTTTGGTTCTTTTTCCCTCTGTTACCATGTGGAACATGTAGAGGTGCTGTTATCTCTATATTTTTGTTATATTGGTGTGAAACATGATTGATATTATTTTTATAGGCATGCTTCGGCAACCTTCTTACAGCACAGGTTTTGGGGCTGCCTTGAACATTGAAACACTTGTTGCTGCAGCTGAAAGGAGAGATACACCAATAGAGGTTACTCTCAAATCCTAGGATGTTCAATTCCATTAATGTTGTACTTTGTTTTTTTTCTCTCAATGTTGAAAAATCCTTCATTTTTTGATTTGGGTTAGGTTCCTCCATCAGAAATCCAAGACAAGATATTGTTCATGATCAACAACATTTCAACTTCAAACATGGAGTCAAAAGCTAAAGAGTTCAATGAGTTTCTCAAAGAGCAATATTATCCTTGGTTTGCACAGTATATGGTGATGAAAAGGTTGATATCGTGTTCTCTATTGCCATTTTCATATCCATACTTCCATTTTGATCAATGATTGAAGTGTGCTGGTTTGTTTATTAATGATTTCTCTTGTAGAGCAAGCATTGAACCAAATTTTCATGACTTGTACTTAAAATTCCTGGACAAAGTTAACTCAAAATTGCTAAATAAGGAGATAGTGAAAGCTACCTATGAGAACTGCAAGGTTCTTGTTTCGGTTTATCTCAAATTTGTTTTAGTAGTACTGTTTTATGTTATTTTTTTTTACTTTTTTTAAAAAAGAATATTTTATTTTTTGTTTAGGTGTTGCTAAGATCTGATCTTATTAAATCAAGTTCTGAAGAAAGATCACTTCTTAAAAATCTTGGTAGTTGGCTTGGGAAGTTTACCATTGGTAGGAATCAAGCATTGCGTGCCAAAGAAATTGATCCAAAAGCTTTGATCATAGAGGTATTCCCATTCACATTTTTAAGTTTGCTATACTATTGGCAATATTAATTTAACTAAATTCATCTTTTTCGGATGATTGATACCACAATAGAGTTTGAGGTTCTGTTTACCTCCATGGAAAGAAATTTCTTCCGGCTTTTGCAGAAAGCTACATCACCCAAGGCAGGATCAGCTGCCTTTCCCTTCATTTTCACAGGCAGAAAATGCCATGGATGGGGTTCCAAATCTGTTCAAAAGAACCTCTTTTAGCCTCAAATACTTCCGCGGTCCACCCAAAGTTGGGTGAAAGGGGGGATTTTTAAGGAAATCTATGCAAAAAATATCTTACCACCCTTCCTTTCATTATGACCTCACAAGTGGTGGGTAGGCAGTGAGTGATCAGGCGGGTGAGAGATGGTAGGGGCACTGTGTGATCGGCCAGGCAGGAGGTAGTGCTGATCACGAGTGGTTGGGCAGTGAGTAATCGAGTGAGCGAGTGACAATGCTGTTTGTGTGATCAACTAGGTAAGCAAGCAGGCAACCATGCTGTGCGTGAAGGGATGTGACCACAGGATGCAGTTGGTGATTCTGGCAGCAGGTTTGTCACAGGCTGCACGAGATTAAAGAGGAGAAGATGGCAAGAATGAGATGGGTAATGGGGTAGTTTTTGTACATTTCTAGTTCTTTCGCTCCTTTCCCTTCTTCTCATGAGGTAAACTGATTTTTCCCCCTCCTTTTCAGTTCTCTCTCTTTCATTTCCTGTATCTCCTTTCCCTTATTCTTAAGAAAGAACCTAAAGCATTGGGATTTGACAAGCATAGCATGTTATATGTGAGAGGCTATTGATACTGTTCGGCTGTGAAAGGCACCAGAAGACTGTTAATATAGAAAAGAAGTATGATTGAGTGCTTGCACAGGAATGTTTAAATGATGGATATTTTAGATAATTTTGAGCATGCAGTGAGTGGTAAATAATTTAGCATCCAAACCGATTTGGATTATAAATAAGACAAGACTATATCACCATCAGAATCTAACTGTTGTTGATATCCACATATTGTTGGTGTAGGCAATCCTACACACATCACCTGCTTAAAAAATTGGATTGGTGGTCTGGATTCAAGACAATAACAAATTTGGAGAAAAAAAATGTAAAAGCAAGTTTCTCAATATGTGAGATAACATTTATCTTTTTGGTTGCTAGTTAATATCAATTATGCTCTCAAAATTTACTTTGAATCCGCATAATTTTTTAAAATAACAAATCATTTATAAGGCTAATATACGTTGCTAATTATAGTTCATAGATCAGTATTGGCTGGTCATAAAATTTATTGGCCTGATTGAATCAGTAGGATAACTGGATTGGGACCCATAATAAAAAGTCTAAAATGAACAAAGTAATTTAATGCAAGGGTGGGGTTTCAAAAATCATAACAATGAAGAATATTATGCTCCAGTAAATTCTAAGAGCTTATATTGATACAACAATAATAATAACTAAGTTTTATCCCACTAGGTGGGCTCGGTTATATGAATTTTTCTATGCCATTGGATTATATCCCCTACTATATCATTATTTATAATTAAATAAATTTTATCTTGTTTTATTGTTGTTAACCAAGTTTTTTTTTATCTTCTTCTTCCACATTTGATGTTTATATTTGTCATAGTTTTACATCGCCTAACTGAAACATTTATTGGTCGTCTAAGTACATGCTCGTACCACATTAAATGTCTCTCTGAGTTTTTCTTCAATAGATGCAACTTTGACTCTCTCTAATGTTTTTATTTCTTATTCGGTCCATTCTCGTACGTCCACACGTACACTTTAACATTCTCATCTCTGCAACTCCCATCTTTTTCGCATGTACTTGAGTCGTAGTCTAACATTCAACTCCATATAACATAATAGGTCTAACTGTCATTTTGTAGAGCTTTCCTTTAAGTTTTAGAGGTACTTTACAATCACATAAAACACTCAGCTCTCTTTCATTTCAACCATCCTGCTTGTATTATATGTAAAACATCTCTCTTAATTCCTCTATTGTCTTATAAAAATGATCCTAAATACTTAAAGCTCTCAGTTTTAGACAACTCGTCATCTCCTATTTTAACACTTGTTTTATTACGTCTAATATTGCTAAATTTAAACTTCATATATTATGCCTTTATTTTACTAAGCCTAAAACCTTTCACTTTTAGTATTTCCTGTCAAAATTTTAATTTAGCATTTACTCCTTCACGTGTCTCATCTATCAAAATAATATCATCTGCAAACAACATGCACTATGGTATTATATCTTGAATGTTTTCAGTGAGTTCGTTCATGAGTACTGCAAAAGG
>JBAMHZ010431666.1:0-10768 GCA_037177395.1 Alpinia galanga | reverse complement strand
AACAAGCATTTACTTCTCTCTTTATGGTAGGTTCGTGTCGTTTTATGTGAGGTTCTCTTTTGGTGTTCTTTGGCACACTGCTTGCTCTGCGCTGAGTGGTGTTTCTCGTAGAGGCCAATTCAGCAGCCAGTCTCTCGTTGTGGTTCATAAGTTTTGTGACTTCCTCAGACAACGCCTTTAATTCCACAGCAGCAGCTGAAGCCAGCCCTTTAGCATATGCACTCTCCTCAGTCAACTTCTGGTTTCGGCCTTCTAGTTGGCTATTTGCTTCTGTTAGTTCGGATACTTTCTGTTTTAGTTCTTGGATTTCAGATACCTATTAGCATATTGCATAAAAGATTAAAAAAACTGAGTAAAATAAACAAAAGTTTCACTAGTTTATCACTATCTAAAGTGAGAAAAAAATAGTAAATACTCTGAACCAAATTACAGTGCAAAAGAACAAACACCATGAACAAAAATGTTAGTATACTTTTACGACTATGACATGATAGATGATCGACTCATTTTTATAGGTAATATATCACGCTAAAAGAACCCCAGTGTATCAAGTGTCATGAAAACTTAAAAAAAAAAAAATTAATTACTAAGCTATGTTAATTTTTGAAAAGTTATCCTGGTGTGTTAAGAAAAGTCCAAGTTATCAAGATAATTGATGGAATGTCTTTGTGGAGATATTTTAAAGAAAATAATGAAATTTCAGGGGAAAAAATAATCATAATTTGAAAGAATGTGCTATTTCATCTGAAGAGACACATTATTTGGTCAAATTCTTTCCTCAATTTGCAGATTGCATGTCCTACTTAAATTGATAAGACATTCCATGACTTTATGGGGTAATTCACCATGTAGATCAAACATTCAGGACAGGAGCCTTCCTGATTGAAAGGAATAGGTAGTGAAATCAAATGAGAAAACAAATACTAACCAGATGCTCTTCGTGTTGCAACTTTAAAGATGTATCTTTCAATAAACCATCTTCGAGCTTTGTTCTCATCTCATGAGAGAATGTTTCCTCATAATGATACTGAGATTTGACATTCATTGAGGAATCCTTCATTTCAAGTGCTTGTGAAAATTGTCGTTTCAAGGAAGTAATAGTTTCTTGCAGTTGTTCACATTCGTATATCTATAAAGGAATAAATTTGAGCATTACTGTAGCTAATCATCACTTAAAAGAGCCTAACAATATAACCAATATAGCTACCTTTTGCTGCAGTTGATCCTGTATAATACTGTTATCTGCAGTCTTTACCTGAAAAGAGGTTTCCAGAATGAGAGCTTGACTTATAATAATGCACAAAAGTAGATTATATAATTTGATAAATTATCCATGTGTTTCCAAGTTAATCAGTGGAAATAAATAACAGAGGAGAATGTCAGATGAACAAGAACATTTAACAAGATTCAGAAAGATGAAGTTATCTGTTAAGTATGTGAAAGAATGTCTGCGAAAAAGAATGGTACCTCGAGTTCAAGGGTTTTTTCATTTAGTTGTTCTAGTAGTTCCGTATATGACTGAAAGAGAGAGAGAGAAAAAACAATTAACCAAATGGCACTGTAGGACCAATCGAGAAATGCATAAGTTGAAGTCAGAACTAGGATTTACGGGTGAAACTCCTGAGTTTTGCATCCTATTGTGAGCCACTGAGAAAGAGTTAGCCATCTGCTTTTCCAAAGATATGATTTGTTGGTTCTTTATTTTTATCTCTTCTTTGACCTTCCTCATGTCCATCTTCAGATCAATAGTACCACATGAGCTTTACAATCCTCATTTTACACATGATCTTCTCTAACAAAATAAATGGGAGAAAAATAATTACTTGGATCTGTTCATTCTTTGGGTTCTTAGCTGCTTCATCAGAAAGTCGCTTTAGAACACTTGAATGAAGTGCCACTTCTCCGGCAAGAATCTTTATCTGCTCTTTAAGCAATTCAACATGATCTATAGTTTTGATGCTTGTCTGGTAAGAAATAAAATATGAATATAAAGAGACTTCGGAGTAGTCAAACTTTGTGCACATAAAAGTGTAACATAGTAAAATAAAATTCCATGAACAAAAAAAAATGTTGCTCATTGACAAATAGTACGTTGCTATAAAAACTGAATTAAGAAAGTCAAAGTTATTGCAAACGTTTAAACCATAAAACTAATACAAATTATGCAGAAAACAAAAGAAGAGCAAAATTTTTTGTTCTACTTGTACTTTCCTTCCCGTGGGCAATAGGATTGATGCATGTTTGTAATGCATAACTAAGTTATCTTTTATCAAGAAATATTAGTACAGTTTGCAGTTTGATTAGTTTGAATTGATTGTCAATAAAATCAATAGAAGAAAGTCATATGCTAAGAATATGTATTGAGATTCCAGGCATGATCAATGCATTTTGGAATTTACTTGAAAAACTCCAATGGAACAAAGAATGATAGGTTTCACAAAGCAAGTTAATTTTTATTTGCAGATGCCTAAAATCAATTCATCATCATTAGCATAAGCAAATATTAGACAACAATTACAAATATACTTGATTGACGATGATGATGTTGTTAATCATTGATTGCAACTTAAAATTCAAAGAGCAAACATTGGACAAGTATATTTCTAAATTCATGTCTTGACTGCAAGTATTTGGCCAGCATTGCAGCAGTGAACAGTTGCATAGTTCACAGCTAGTGTGTTCGACATAGAAAATGTTCACTAGCAAATTATAAGGACCTAAGGAAAATCACTTGTCTACATGGTGCACAAAAGCTGATTGAATAAATCCTTTAAATTGAACCAATCTTTCTGATGTTTCCCTATTGAATTCTCAATTTGATATATTTTATCAAGAAGAAACTCTGAAATTCATACCAGTAACTGTGGCTTGTCAACATTGTTCATTTTACTTCATCATACTTCTCTATTCGTTCTAATTTTCATCCAATAGAAATCTTAGCACTGTTAATGCAGATTTAACTTTGGTTAGAGAAATCATAATTTTTGTGTGAAATTAATTTACTAGTGTTTAAATTCTCTACAGTTGGTATATCAACAGTCAGTGTTTACTTGAACAAAAATAGAAGGAAAAGGAAAGGAAAATAAATGACATTGTCAGTTTCTCCTATTTACTAGGAAAGAAGATGAGAGGATAAAGGAATTTAACTCCATTCAAATCCTGCATTTTATTTTCTCCCAAATTGAGCAGAAATGGTGATAATAAATTTTGATATCTAATAAACACAACAAAAGAAAATGACACCATGTTCTACCTTTCAGTTCCATCCAAATAATCAAGATCAATGGAAGTACATAAAGATTTTTTTTTCTTTCAGCACTTAAACTACTCTTCTCCCTCAAGATAAACACATAATTAATGATATTTATACAATTATAGGAAGACAAAAGTGGACATTTAACTTTAAATTGTGATATAACAACTGAAAGAAGGAATATGGTCGCAAGTCATTTTGTAGTAGTTAAACAAACACAATTAGTTAATTAGGAGAACAATACTTTTTATAGCACCTATTAAAGAGCTAGCAGTAGATTGAATTTACAGCAAACATAAAAGAAACTAACACTTCAGTGAGAAGCACAATTTATGGAAGCACAATATTCATCAATTCCATACCATTGGTGTCTCTTGCGAAGAAAGATTGTTGACATGAATTTGTCTATCACGGTCCACCTCCAACAGATGATCAGCAGGAATACTATCTGGTACTAAGGAATTTGATAAACCATTCTCTAAAGATAAGTGTATGCTCTCTGCTTGAGGAGTTGGTGTTGTGTGTGATTTTGTCCCACTTGATTTGTCACCATCTGAACTAGTCACTGCAGTCCCACCATCTCGTTTCTGGGGAAAAAATTGAATTAAGCACTAATGTCAGAACAGGAACCAACCAGAATACCATGGTGCAAACTAGATTACTTAGAATAGAAAATGAGTCACATATGCCCATCAAATGCAGTCATATCAACGGCACAACACCAAAGCTGCAAACTAACCATAATGTCCATAGACTGTAAGGTTGCCATCATACACCATCATACAGTCTTAAAATAATCACAGATTTAAAAGAATGCAATTCAACAGTGTGCATTTTTCAATGGCCATGAATAGGATAACACAGACATTTGTGAAGAATCCCTCAGAAGATTTTTGTTTTTAGGAATGTAAAATTACAAACTTCAACTTGAAATTGACTATTATCATGGAGCATGCATAACTGATAAGGCAATGTATGTACTGACATGATATAATTACTTATCTTTCATGTTGTGTTATTTCCTTTTATGTACAATATTTGTATATCTTACTACAGTGAAAGGGTAAGAGAAATCAAAAGATGGGCCAAAATCTTCTTTCATGTTCAAAGTTACTCAATAGTCAATACTAATGCAAAGTTACAAAAATTTACTAGTAAAAAACAATCTTATTGTCAAGCAAAAAATAGACTAGCAAGAAGCATCCATATATTGATCTATACCCGCAATTTCAACCAGTTTAGAAGCCCATGCTTTCTATTCTTCTTCTCCTCCTTCATAACATCATCATTAGTTTCACCAAATCCTTCCATTGGAGCATAAAAGACAGCAGTTTCGTTATCTAATATCATATCTCGTCTTCGATATGGGAGATAGGCAAGCTGCAGAATCAGATGATTTCCTTAATTAGAACAATATTGGAATCCCCTAATCAAACAATAGCACATTTGATGAATATTTAGAACAGAATATGGCATGTAGTTGATATCTAATCAAGGAATCATAAAGATGAATTATAGAAAAGTAAACCTCCTCCTCTCCAAATGAATGCCGTCGTCTAGCACCAGGGCGCTGAAGAAATCTTGGAGATTGGCTTGCTTTAGTCGACACCAAAATCAATTTGGTTAAACGTTGTATCCTTCCCAATAGAGCAGCTTTAGCTTCTTCTTCCTGTTCCATTCTTGATTGTAGCTTGACATGACCATCTTCTAGCTTTTTCATGTTAAACATTTGTACTAATCAAACTGACACTGAACAGAAAATGATTAAAATTAAAAAATGTTTGAATATATGGCAATGGCTTACCTTCTGTTTCAAGATAAAGATATCTTCTCCTGTATCTTTATGCGAATTAACAGTCACAATCCCTTTCTTTAACTGATCTAGCTCTTGCTTCAAACAACGTATCTCATTTTGGTATTTCTTTATTAGAGACTTTTCATCAAGTATCTACATAGAAGTGAACCGTAAGATAGTACAGAAAATAAACAGCCAACATGGAGAACTGAATCATAGTCACACAAGGAATTTCATGCCTTGGTGTTAAACTCTATTTTCATGAAGAACTTCTATTATACTTAATCTCTTCAGGGATCTATATGGCCAGAAAAAACATACTTTATTTTGAGAAGCTTGAATCTCAATGCATTTTGCACGGTGAGCAAACTTCAGTGTATTGTGTGTTTCTTCTGCATTGCTTGATGATGGAGTAACTGTACATATGAGCTAAACAAAAGAAGGAAATAACAGCTGAAATCATTTAATTGTCCATTTAATTAACTTATCTTACAGAAATTCAAATGCCAACTTACAGATACACGCCCTTGACCACTTAAAGAGGATTGGAGGAGTCGTGTCAATTTTGAGTCTCTATATGGGATATGCGTAGCTTTTCCATCAGTTAATTTTGCAATAACCTGGAAAGGTTAAATGAATTCACGGGGAGAATTACATAAATGAGTCTTGGATTTCATCATTGTCATCAAGCCATATCTCTTCCAACAAAACGAAGTCAAAAGTTATCGATTTGATGGGAATTAAAGTCAAAAGTTAAACAAATCATATGTCAGCTTAATTCATATAAATTATGCATGCTAGGATTATTCCACCCATGAAATGTTATCCCAACTATAGGGGAAAAAAGTAAAAGGGCAGCCTGGTGCATAAAAACTTCCGTCTTATGGAGTTCCGGAGAAGAGTCTATTGTACGTAACTTTACTCTCCTTTTTGTGCAAGAGACTGATTCTAGGATTCGAACCTGTGACCTCTAGATCATAAAACAATAACTTTACTATTACGCCACAAATCCCCTTTAAGGAAAAAAATCACTTTTTTTTTTCTTTCAAATTAGCTTATATGAAAAATGCATGATAGCTTCCTGTTAACTTTTTGATAGGTAACACAAACTAAAAGCATTGCCATGGCATGAAAAAAATATAAAAATTCAACCAATAGTAAACTAATTCTTCAATCCAAGATAGCATTTCCAAAATTGAAAAACTTGCACAAATCATCTCTACAAATGAAATTATCCCAAAGTCAATATTATCCAATATCCTTTTATAAGTACTTTTTCCTTTCCCACTGTTGTAGCATCTAAGTTTCGCTTTCCTTACCTTAATGTTATCCATCTTCATTTTCATCAAGCATATTTCTCAGTTTTTTTATGGCTTAAGTCCTTTTCTTCTTTTGGTAACTAGTTGGCATCAATCAATAATTACACTCCAACTGGAGTTCATAGTTAATAATTGCACAAATTTAGACTTAAATTGGACATTTAGAAATGGGAGTTATGTCAGAGTCCACTACATTCGTGTACTTGTTCTCTTTTATCAATACAATGCAATTTATTCTTCTCAAGTCTCATTGACAAAAGCCCAAAAGTATTGACGCCTCTGGTTTTATATTTTATGAAAGCTATGTTGTCAGCTATATTTGGCAAGGAATCAAATACTCACATTGAGATTATCTAGTGTGTAACATAATAACACATGATACTATATTGTGTCTCGCAGGGGACAAAAGAGAGTAGAACAGTTTAAATTGTCCATTTCATTTTTGAAGTTAAGTAGATTGGCTTAGAAATGCTGAATGATATACCAACCAGTTCCAGTAACAGAATGCAATGTAAACTATAGTTCCTTTTCCTCCCTATTCAAAAGTTCTATCTCAACTCTATGTTAAGCTGTTCACAGTAGATTTTACCAGACAAATAATTTACAGTAGGGAAGAGCAATCATTGATGTGATTGACACAATCAAGAAGTCTAGCAAAATAAATCAGATACAACAGGAAAGCAGTTGTACAATTATATTTAAAATAAATGACGACAACTCTCAGTTCCAAAAGTTAATAGGCTCTTATTTATATAAGATCCCTCTTTCCGTCGTACTCCAGTAGTCTCAGCCCTTGAGCTTTCTGAACCTGCCAGATCGATGAGGTTCTGCATCCATGAGTGGAAGATAAGTACATAAAACCAGCTGTTTGGGGAAAAAGATCCACAAACATACAGCCAGTAGCAACCAGCATCTACATTGGCTATGATTCTTAGAATAGTACCAGACAGCAAGTCAGATATGATAAAGTAACCAGACAACAGCTCAAGGCATTAACGAAACAAACTTACCAGCTGGGAAAAGTTAACTGCTTCCCCTTCACCACAATCACCACATGGGCTACTCTCTATTGTCTGTAAAAAGACCAAAAGATTAAGTGAAAGTATAATACTTCAAGCACTTGGAACTTTGCAAAAATCTTTCAGGAATTGCAAAATGGAATTCCAAGACTGAAAAAATAATAATATATAATGCAAAAGCAAATTTCCAATCCAAAGGCAACAAAAGTTTTACTAGAAAACATATCTGGAATGCAATTTGGATAGATAATAGGATCCATTCAATGTACCAAAAGGGCTGATACTGTAGAGTGAAGTGTTAAAGACATAGCAGCAGCAGATAAGAACCCCGAATTAGTCAATTTCCCAGCTGTCCATGTCACTGAGCAATATATGATAACTTCAAACTGAAAAAACCATTAACTAGTTTCGCGGTTTTGATAAATCTGCTAGGCCATAAGCGATTAATTTCATTATTTCTTTGTCTGGTATCAGAGTCACTTGGGAATCTAGGACTATAGACCTATCAAAACAGTTTTCTAATCCTATGAGGTTCCACAAGCAATATAAAATCTTAAAGCTAGGTAAATAATTAAGAAGAAAAGCAGCATTGCTTTGAGAATGTATTTTCAAGTAAGCAAACTCATTTGTTGATAGAAAGGGAAAAAAATACTATAACCATCTGTGTCAAAATTACAAGATCACTTCTTGCCCCATCTTGCTTCTTCCACTTGTCATGTACACAAATTCAATTAAGTGTTGATATCCTAGCCTACTGCAGTTCTCTATTTCCTACCATGATTGAATATTACTTGTTTATAATGTTACCAAATTACAGCAACTCGCCTTCAAGGCATGTGTTTCATCTCCACTACCACAAATAATCTATTTTGTGGAGTATTCCAGGAAAATTACTATGTAAAGTACCAATGTCTAACACCAAGGTAGATAGATTATTTAATACAGATATTTACAGGGCACTATTATACTGGCACTTCACTGTGCCTGCTGCTCTGTGTGTGGCTTGCGTCGTGAGAACTCAAATGAGTGGCTCATACAAATGTGAGAGCCACGGTGAGGGATGGAAGCTGGAGTTGAAGGGAAAAGGAGCAGATAGGGAAATTTAGAAGGGGAGAGGAAGAAAATTACCTTCTTCCAGATTTGGGAACAAATTCAATTTCTTATTATCCCGACTTTCTATCCTCCTTCACTTTCTCCCAAAGTAAACAACATTTACAAAATCCTTGAAAGATTTAGTTTTGTATTTAAGAAATGATATGCAAATGCAGACAACCACCAATCAGAACTAAAAAAGCTAATTGTTAAAAAAAAACCAAGGTCATTGAGTTAAATATTTGTTTGTGAAAATAGAATGTTGTACAATGCATACCAAGATAAAACATTAGATCCAAAAACACATACTTTTATTATTTTTTAATCATTAGTGGGATGAAAGAAATTAAAGGGTTCATCAAAAGGTTACAGCAAACAATAATAAATGCACAATTGGAATTTAAAACCAACATAAAGCTGCAGTATAAGTACCAGTGTGAAAATTGTATGACTTCGGCTGCTTAGCAAATTGAAGTTATTGGATCCAACATGTCTATGCTCTACCATCAATTAAGAGAGATTTGACCATCAGCATAAAAAAGTCATGTGTATAAAATATCATAAAAATTCATTCAATAGAATCAATCTTATAACCTAATGAGCATGCATGTAAGTAAATTCCAATTTTACCTTCTCCAGCTGCAATAAGGGAGAGTGCATGTGCAGGAGATAATACTACTTCTTCCTTAATTCCGTCAACAAATGTACCCTAAAACAATAAAGATGGAAAATAAGCACATCATTGAGTAAATCATTATTAAGGATGTTAAAAAAGTAGGAATACAGCATGTCAATTGACTGCCACATATAAAGTAGCTAAAACACATCAATTGGAAAAGGTAAAGAACGGACAAGAACTGAAGGCTGTATAGAGCCCAGCTACTATGAGAAGTTTTAAATGCACATTCTTGAATGGTCATAGATCAGGGTTCTAGCAGATTGATTCCATGCCTGAAATGAAGACTAAGAATCACAGAGGAACACTGACACAGATACCAGAGCAGTTAAAGACATGAAGTAGATAGTCTTAGCCTCTTGGGTAACAAATACATGGTGGAAGTAACATGCTCAGGCCGACTGAAAGTACCAGATTGTATGCAGCTTATACAATACTGATACAAGCCAACCCATGGCCTGCAGAAAAGTTACCTTGAGAAGATTCACAAGGAACCCCATGAGCATTGGATATGCAGACAATATGGAAGTATCACATAGGGATTTGTTAGCTGGCTAGGCATTACATTGGGCTAGAAACAAGCCCAAATTCCCAAAAATATCAAAATGTCTATATTTAGAAACCAAGAGGTGGAGACGCCTCAGAATATACACCTAACAAAGGAGAATATGGATAACATTGATGTGGTCATACAAAGGACTCGAAGTGAACAGATAATAAAAATCTTTGTTTCTCAAATCATATTGCAAAAACAAAAAATAGCCTCATAATAAGAGCATAATATCATTTATAGTAAGTGATTAACCAGCACCTGAGTGTCCTCCCTGATTCGCAGATTCTGTCCTGCTGGATTTAGTAAATCATTGACAACCTGGAAAATAATCAAGTAAAATATAATGCAACTATGAATCACAAATAAAAAAAGAGCAATTATGATAAAACTCAAAATTTCATGATAGACAATTCAAATGACCCATTAAATTCCTCAATGTGAGCTAAACACTGATAATGATGTGAAAGTATCATATTCATCTATCTAGTAAAATGCTGAATGTAGCCACTACAAGGCCATATGACTAAACCCTTGCAGTGAAGCAGAGGACATCGTCAGTGTATTAGCTAGGGTTTGCTCCACATCTCACTCGGCAAGAAACACTCACTTCTGATACTCAGTGATGGAGAGATCTACAACTGTCATGGACCCTTAAGAATCTAGCCACAGAATCAGGAATGAGACTTCAGCATATCAACGTAGCATCAGAAGGATACATATCCAAAATTTTCACCACATACAATGGTATGTTTCAAGTCAACATCCACACCTCGCTGTGGCACTGGGGTGATTTGGATAAAGAATTTCTATTCTTCACCCACATGACATATGAAATCAAAATGATTCAAATTGATTTAACACCTTGACTAAGCTCACCCTGGAAGGGAAGGCTTGGCGCAACGTTAAAGTTGCTATTTTGTGACCCAGAGGTCTCAGGTTCAAATCCTGAAACCAACCTCTTGCAAAAAAAAGTGGATTCTTCCCCGGGACCCCGCATGATAGGAGCTTCGTGCACCGGGCTGCCCTTATTTTTTACTGAGCTCACCCTGTTGCACTGACAA
>JBAMHZ010431629.1:0-10770 GCA_037177395.1 Alpinia galanga | reverse complement strand
AATCTGATTATATTATATTATAATATTAAAACTATATCAAACAAATAAATCAATCTTTTAATATAGATTATATTATAAGATAAATTACGGTCTACTAAACACAGCCTAAACACACAGTCTAAATTGTAGAAATATCATTTCCGAGCTATGCTACAGTGATAGACTATTTTAAACATTATGAATTTGATCCCTAGCTACAGTATACTTGTTAAAAAATAAATAAATGGGATAATAAACTTTAAAATATTAAACTACTGGGTTATTTACCGTGAGTACTCTCCAATTTATTTTAACAATCGGTGAAAAATTTTCATAAAATCATACCAATAACTCTCTAATACCAACTAAAGTACATATACTATTTTTCCTTAGTTCATCTATAAAATAAATTCAAAAAATAACTTATAGAAATCGACTTTCCAATAGCAGTTTATTATATATATTGACTTTCAAAGATTTCCAGACGTTACGAAGTTGAAATTATTTAAACTATTGTGAGGGACGTTTATCCTCCCACTTTTTATTAAACATTGTAAAATTTTTCAAACACACTTATTCTTCCATTCTATTAGCATTCGATTGAATAAAAAATATCTTTATAATTTACTTTTCTTGTGATTACTACAAAACCAACCGGTAAGATCATCGAAATAATGGATTCACATTTTACTGCAATATATACTAACTTAATTAACATTATTTAAATTCTTTCAAAGTTGAAATTATTATAGCAATTACTAAATGATTATTACAATAATATTGCAGTTGAATTACCTCGAACAATAATTTTATATAAAAATTTAATATTATTAAAGTAATTTTAATCACATTTTAAAAAATTCATAAATCTGATAAAGTATTTTATCTATATTTTTAATTAAGTTATATTTAAAAATAATTTATTTTGAGATGATGGATAGCCATAGCAGTCTTAGAATAAAGGTATTTAAAAAAAATGCTTTTTTAATATTATTCCACACAACTCATTTGTGACAATGAGCATCCATGAGCACCTTTATTATCTATCATTTAATTCTTTTCAATTCAAGGATTAAACTATAGTGTTTAAGCAATCAGACGATGAATATTAGAGATGCTCACAGATACTCATGATGAGTTGTGTATGGTAATATTATTCTATATTACCCTATACAATTTATGCGTAGCATCCACAAGTACCTCCGTTATCTATCATTTGAACGTTTGTGCACTATAATTCAATTCTTGAATTTAAGAAAATCGATGGTAAATAATGAAGATACTCACGGGTATTTTTAAATGACTTGTATAGGGTAATATATATACACATGCGATTTTGACATCCTACGTAACTTATCCTTGCGTATTCGTGTGTGACACACAGTAACAAAGGATGCACAGTAACTCTTCAATGTGAATTGAACTTTGACATTGCTATTGTTCGGCCAAATTTTGACTATGATCCTGTCAAAATCCTATTGCAATCCAACTAGACTGTGGCTGGTCGAATTGCTGCCGTTGCGCTGGAGGTCAAAGTCCGGCTGCAGTCCGACCAGAGTGACGTCAGCGACAATCCAGACGAGTTCAAGGGTTGGGAAATAGTATTCATCACTCCAACAATGCGCAGACGCTCCTCCAACGCACACATACAAAGTACTATGTACTCCTTATTACTGTGCAATCATGATTAATCGGATAGTGAAGAAGGTGTCGCACACTGGCGCGCACTGATTGGTTACGTAGGAGATTAGCGCTCATATATATATATATATATATATATCCGTGAGCACTCGTGAGCACTTTTATTATCTATCTTCTGATCTCTTTAGGTTCAAGAATTAAACTATATTACGCAAGAAATCAGATGATAGATAATAGAGTGCTCACAGATGAGTTATGTAGGGTAACATTTCTTTCTCTCTGTATATATAATTATGATACCTCTTGCACAATCATTTCTGTGCAACATTCGTTTAGCCATCTGATTCATGTGATTGCATAATATTTTTTTCCAAGAAGGCTATAATCCCATGAATATGTCAGGGTCGATGGCATCATCCTCACCATCGGTAGAAAGCTCATGGCCATGATTAGATCGTGGTCGCGCATGATCAAATTGTACTGCTGTTGGAACTCTATTCTGATCGCAATCAAAATTTGGTTTGATCACAGCCGCAACATCATGCTTGATCACGACCATGATCTGGCTAGAATCTGACTACGATTTGGCTGGATCACAACTAGAATCCGACTGAACGCCAGGGACAATGACGTTAGCACGAGGAAAAATATCGTGCATGTCTCATTAATGATATCTTGCATGATGTGTGTGTGACACTCACTCAGCCGTTCGATCCATGCAATTGCACAATAAATGAGAATATACATTTTGTTTTTTCGAGCGTGCTATAGTCTGTCCCTAAACTCGTCGAGGTCACCAGCGTTGTCCTTGTCGTCCGCAACAGCTCAGGGTCACGACCAGATTACAGCAACATGTGATCGGGCCGAATCACAGTCATATGCAATTTTACCGAATCATGGTTAAAATTCAACCCGATTGCAATCACAACATCGTGTTTGATTCCGACCGAATTATAGTTTATTTTTATTTTTATTTATTGCACAATTGGGTTTTTTTTTTAGTAATGCGGAAATATGAATGGAGGATAAAGTGAGTAAATTATTGGCTCTTTGATTTTAAAAAACAAAAAATTGAGAAAATTTTCACAAGTTCAATAAATGAATATCAGTCAAAAAATAAATAACCATCCCTTATTTAAAAGTGTTATTTGACTGCCTTACCTTGAATGGACCCAAATTGGGCCGAAATGGACCTGATTCGGGAGGAGCCGCACAACAGGCCGAGCCGGGTAAGGAGCCCGAATTAGTAGTGCGAGAATTCGATCGCCGGCCTTCGTCGACGGATATCTCCGCCACCGCCTTCTCTCTGTCTGTCTCCGTCGATCTCTCAGCCACTTCTCAACGACGCAGCAACCAGAAGAACCCTCCTCCCCCTTCATGTTCTCTGCTTGGTTACGGAAAAAAAACCTCTCGCTGTTCAATCTGTCGAAGAAAGTGAGAAGACTACCTAACTCGAGATGTTGCTTCATTTATGTTTAAACCTTTCCCTTATTGACAGTTGATTCCTTGGAGTAGAGTTGGCTTTCAGTAATAGAACAAGCCTCCTTTTGGTTCTATGGGTAATCTGTGCGTTGATTATTGGTTGAGTAGTATAGATCATGGATTGCTGCATCGAAAGAAAACTGCAATTTTTGGAGGAGTGGAAAGGTCCAATAGGTTTCATCCATTTGCTCAATGCACACCAACTGTTTACCTTAATGTCTGAGACAAGTCTTTGCGATAAACAGAGCACCACTCTCTGGCTGCTGGATGAGTCTAAATGTCAGGTTGAACATGTATACTAATACTATACTGAACGGTGCTAACTAGCTCAGTAAGGCACTTGGATACCAAAATCTTGAGTTCAAATCCTTACATCAACTCTACATTGTTGTCATTGAATGAGCAATTGGAATAATTGTATGTGTGATTGATTTATGTTCATCACTGCTTTTCTTGTTTAGGGAAAACAGCAGTCACGGTTAAATCAAGTGAGGCTCAGGTTGCTTATGCTCCTTCAAATTCTCATGGTGCAAATCTCATACTGGTTCACTTGCTACTGAGCAATGGAATTTCATGGTATGATATGATTCTCTTTTCTTAATATTGGAAGGACATAGATGCTAACTTTGTTAGTCTTTCTAAATTTTGTGTTCTTTGTATTCTTTTATCAATCAATACGCATCCATTTATCTTGTTTGTGTCTCCTCCAATTTGTCAGTGAATGAATGAATATACAAGTGGCAACCATGTTGTATATTTCTGCCCACAAATTTTCTGTTGATACTTGAAAATTTGCTCTCTTTTATCTGAATTTTGCAAAATCCACCTACAATTCTACTTGATATTAGTTTATATCTGACCTTTGCAAAATCTATTACTAATTCATTTACATATCAAAGATTTGACAATTGCTTAGGCTATTAATCTATCTTCATTTTAACTGTTATTTCAGGTTCTTATTGATTAGCACAGTTGATTGAATTGCCTGAACATGATTTATATTTTTTGCTACTAATCGCTTTCTTTTGCTTCATTTAGGCCCATCCAATATGTCGGCGAAGAAGAAGCAACGGTCGACTTAAAAAGGCAAGATTTCATCGAGACCTCTCTCTCTCTCTCTCACATTTCTTTCACTTGTCAAACTTGTGTCTGAGATTAGAAGGTTCTTTCTTTTTCTTTTCTTTTTTTTTTTTATCAAAGGAGGTTTAACTTTCATCTTTAACTTGCTGAATCAAAATTTCATCAATCAGATTATTACTCAAATCTTAATTATAGTGGTAGTTGAGATTACATTTGTCCATCAAAACATAATAAAAAGCAACTTGCTATGTCAATGGATTAACCATGTCTCTTCATATCACATAGTAATCACAATTGACAAGCTACCAACTTTTAGCCATAAAATGCTAATTTAAATTAAAAAAGAAAAATCATATTATTAGCCTTCTCATCTCAAGCTATGAAGCTAAGTCACAACTTTTTATGAATTTCTTAGAGCTAAAGTGTCATCTAGTAGTCCTTAGGTGGTTGAGTTGGTCCATATGTAACTAAGGGAAGGGGTCATTAATTAATGGTGAGGCCAAAGTGATTTGATTGATCAATCAATGCAAGGTAAGCCCCACCATTATGCATTAAGTAAGCAATTAAGCAAATCATGTAGCCAACCATGAAAAGATGGATTTGTTAACGGGATACGTCTGATTTTTTTTTTCCTTGCATGAGAAGCAAAACTAGATGACAGCAAAGGTGAGCAAAATTTTGATTCAATATAATTTTTTTCTTTGTATGAGAAGAAAAACTAGATTAATTTAGTTCAGTTATTTTGATTAAAAACAGCTCCGTGTCAGTTATAAATTTTGAAAATGGATTAAATCGATTAAATTAATTTTGCTATTAAATAATAAACAATAAAAAATAAAAAAAATTATTAAACAGAAGTTTTTATTTAAAAGTTTTAATATATATATTTTATTTAAAAAAAAAATCAGTTAATTCATTTACCGATTTAATTCATTGATTTTTTTTATGAGTTCCATATGTTCAATTTTAATCATAAAAATCAGTCAGTTCAGTTGATAAAAAAAAATTTGATTAGTTTAGTTTTAATTAATTTGGTTCGATAGAGAAGATTTTACTTAAGAATATTTCTCTAGTTCCATATGTACCACTTTAAACATGTTTCTTAAAGTTTTCTCTCAATGGATGCAATTCTAACTTTCTCTATGATATTTTCATTTTTTATTTTGTTCATTCTCATGTCTCTACGTATTCATTTTAACATTCTTATCTCTGCAACTTTCATCTTGTGTTCATGTACTTGAATTATAGTCCAACATTTAACGTCATATAACATAATAGGTCTAATCATCATTTTGTAGAACTTCTCTTTCAATCTTAAAAGGTACTTTGCTATCACATAAAACATCTGACACTTTCCTCTATTTCAATCATCATATTTGTATTTTATATAAAATATTTCTCTGAATCTCTTCATTATCTTACAAAAATAATTCTAAATATTTAAAGCTCTCAGTTCCAGATAACTTATCATCTTCTATCTTAACACTTGTCTCATTGTATCTAATATTACTAAACTTAAATTGTATATGTTTTGTATTTATTCTACTAAGTTTAAAATTTTTCACTTCTATTATTTTCTCACAAAATTCAATTGATCCAAATCATATTTAGGGGAGACAACTTCTCTGGTTTGTGGTTTGTGGATCTCTCTTCGAAACAAAAGTCATCACCCAATCTTTGAAATGAGGATTAATTGAGTCAATGCGTAGCTAAATTTGAGTCGGGAGTCTTGGACGTCATGTGATCCATAAATTGGACCTTGTCAATGCGTACTCACTTGAGTCAGTTCATGTGATTTGGACCCGACTTGACTTGCTCTAACTTGACCCCTATCGACATCGTGGTTGTCCACTTCATCGGGCCCTACAATCGTACCGTCCAACCCCATATTTTGTCATCCGAGTCATGATCGTTAATCTGCATTAACTAATAATTGTTGGTCTATCCACCTTTGTTATTATCTAGTCAAGCCATTATGCATTATATATATATATAGATATATATGCAAGGTAAAAATGGTTTTTCTAAATTTATAATTTAAATATTTGATATACAAAGGGCAAGTGAATTAACTAGGAGCATGTAACATTGCCTCTCTATTTTAATATTTAATTAGTAAAAATAATTATACATTCTCAATTCAATGTTATCTTCCAAAAACATATTACTTTGATCCTCTGACTACTTATCTCAGTAATTTTTATATTTAGAGTATAATTTATGCATATTTAAAGATAGATCTTTAGAGTATTCATCTCCAATGAAATTCAAATTTTGACCATCTTATTTATTCATTTAAGTGTTTTATCACCATATCATACATCATCCTAAATCAACATAAAAAAAAATTTATTTTTATTTTCTTTTCTTTTTTACTTACTAATCATATCCTCTTATATGATATGAATGTTGGATTATGATTCAAGCACATGAGCAGAAGATGAAAATATTAAGATAGATATATGAACATACGAGGATAAGTAGAATAAGAAATGAAAGAGACATGTTTAAGGTGATATGAGTATGTACTTAGGTGATGTGAAACTATAACAAATATGCACATCAAACGAGGAAAAAGAAAGACTAAAAAGAGACTTAATTAACAACAATAAAATAAGATAAAATTTATTTAAATATAGATGGTGGTATATTATAAGATAAAATTTAATAACATAAAATGATCTATATAATTGATCTCATTTAATAGGATAAAATTTAATTATTATTATAATCATTCTCCTCTCTTCTAGTTCAAAACTAAAATAATATTCGTATTCCATCCCTTTACCTAAGTCTAAAAATCTTCTTTATCTTGTCATCAACCTCCATAATTCACTCTATCATGGCCAATTTTTTTTCTCCCTTTGGCAAAAAAAAAAATTAATTATAGTCACTGAGGAAGAAAAAAAATCGATAACTAAATTAAGGGGACCAATTATTAGGCTGGAAACAGAGAAGGCTTGAACCTTTATTAAATTAGAGGGCCCTAAAGTCTAAATCGCACGTGTAAAAGACAGTTTAATGCCCAATTTAATCATTGACCTATTGTAATTTTCCAACCCCCAGCCTTTCTTTTAGCCATCATCAATCATTCGTGGAAATTAGGATCTAACTCGACCGGTTCAATTCTCACCCAAATCAAATCTATCCCAACTTTTTTTATAAATTTTGGTTTTAATCTACGATGTAATGACTTAAGTATCGAAGGATCGTTGGTGTAAACAACTCTTGATGTTCTTTTATTTGTGTTGATTCATATAGATTTAGTCACATCACAAGAAGAAACTTCGTTCGAAAAGGAATTTCATCTCTAACGTTCTTCTAATAGATTTTATTTAAATATTCTTTTTTGTAAAATTAGAAAATAAATTGCTTTTAATAAATTAAGCTTCCTACGCCCAAAATATAGTGGTTGAATTTATTTATTTATTTATATTTTAAAAAAAAGAACCTAATCACTGCTATTAAGCAGTAACCATATCCTTTCTTTAAAGCGCAGCTGCTGCTCTTCTCCTCCTTCCACCGTCTCCTCTTCTCCTCGGTGAACTTAACTTCCGCTCACCACCTTCCCACCCCCTCTGCCTCCGGCCAAATGGGCGGCCACTCCTGCTGCCACAAGCAGAAGCTTCGCAAGGGCTTATGGTCACCGGAGGAGGACGCGAAGCTGGTCGACTACATCGCCAGGCACGGCCATGGATGCTGGAGCTCTGTTCCTAAGCTTGCAGGTCACCACCATGTCTTCCCGAACCAAAATCAAAGGAAAAGAAAAAAAAGAAGCATTTTTGTTGCTAAAAATCCAATTTTGACGATGAGTTCGCGCTCAATTCAGGTCTGCAGAGGTGCGGGAAGAGTTGCAGATTGAGGTGGATAAACTACTTGAGGCCCGATCTGAAGAGGGGCACCTTCTCCAAGCAGGAGGAGGACCTGATCATCCACCTCCATGAATCTTTAGGCAACAAGTTAGTCCATTTCTCGGAATTCAATTCTGTTTTTGGAAGTCTCAATTCGGCTGGCTTCTCGTCTCAGGTGGTCGCAGATCGCAGCGGAATTGCCAGGGAGAACAGACAACGAGATCAAGAATTACTGGAACTCGTGCATCAAGAAGAAGCTGAAGCAGAAAGGCATTGATCCGAGCACCCACAGCCCACTCGACGGCGGCGGAAGAGAAGTCAAACAAGACCCATCGCCATTGTTGCCTGCTAAAGAACTCTTCGAGCCTCTCCACGACCCACTCTGGTTGGCGCAGGACATCGCACCATCAATCTCCCAGGCCGGCTGTGAATTCGAGTTGCAGAGCAACAATGGCGGCAGTCTCTTGGATGGCGGAATCTTGCAATGGATGGGATTGCTGCCGGACAAAGCCGCTCAAATCCAGTTCGACGGCGCCGAGCCAGAGGATTTAAAATGGTCCGAGTACATCAATGGATCCATTTCCATGTCCGCGAGTTCATGGCATGAGAACCTTCTGATTCAGAAATAATAATAAATAACATAGTTGTTTCGTTTCCAACACTTGTCTCGGAATAAAATTTCTTCCTTGTTCTGCATCGAATTGCGCTGTTTCGAGTTCCATGAACTCTGTTTGGTTTGAGGAAAGAAGTGTGGGAGTCGACGTGGTTCTTACTCATCAAAAATTCACTAAATTATCACATCGACTTCGAGCAACAAACCTTTTGGAATCTTAAGGTTGAATCGGAAAGAGACGTGGACTTGTTGAAGCTGTTGGAACGAGGATGGTGACTGATTAGGGAAGAATTTCCATTCAAAAGGATGGGCTCGAAGGGGGAACGATTGTGAAGGATGAGTAGGGTGTTCTAAGACCATTGAAAGTTATGTTTGGTCCAACCCTCTCAAGGTGAGTAGGTGACTAGAGAATGGAGATTGCACGTTTAGTCGTTTATAAAGGCCCAAGTATGACTAGAACTAGGTGGAAAGTTACTTTCGATCGAGTTGTAGATGATGTCGAGAATAATGTCTTATGGTGATCATTTTGCCAATATTATGCCTCCTACGACATGGAGGAAGATGATCGAGTCGTTAGTCAATTTAAGATATGAAGATGAAACTTTCGATGTGAAGACCAAGTTGAGTGGATTTAGGGCTTTGTAAGCTTTAGGATGCCCTCTCCTACCCAATAAGCTTCTCTAGGTGGTAGACGAAGCATTCATAGCGACAAAGGAGGTGAGGCCATGTATACTATCAAGTTTATTCTTAAATTTACCTTTTAGTGAGTTTTTTTTTTAACCCTTTCTCCTAAACAAAGTTAAACACATGATTCAATTCGATATAAAAAATATATATATGGTTACCATAACCTTTTCATGAATCCTTTTCTCCTAAAAAAAAAAAGTTGGCACGAACAAGGCACCATCGAGATATAAAATTCAATTCTTTTCTACTTTTTTTTTTTTTTTAATTTGGTGTCAATTGCACCCTTTTATCAACAACTTTGAACAATAATTTTCATCCCATGTGAGATGAGTATGAGGAATTAAAAAAGTTCACTAAAATTAAGGGCTACCACAGTTGCTTTAATCATTTCTTTTGATTTTTCAACTAAATATCTAATCACGATGGTTATCCTATAATTTAGTCCTTAAAACAATAACTCTCTCTCTCTCTCCAAAAAAGAAAATATTTTAGATTCCAAACAATTGCTACAAATAAATATCATAAATCGAAACTACTTGACAAAAGGGGCATAAAAAATGATTAACAATGTTTATAGATCATTTCTTTATCTATTCTAAATTGTGACAAAATAATTTAGATCATGCATCATTTATTGTTCTTATATTATTATTTTTAATAAGAATGATCTCCTACACAACTCTTATGTGAGCACCCATGAGCATCTCCATCATCTACCGTCCAATCCTCTAGGGTTCAAGGGTTGAATTATAGTGCTCACCCGATCGGACAGTGGATGATGGAGGTGCTCATGGGTGCTCACATAAAAATTATATAGGAGATCATTCCTCTTATTTTTAATGTTTTTTTATTAACATCAATTATCCAACTCAACTCAGCTAACTAATTCTGAGATAAAAATTTCATCCCACCAATAGAGTCTAAAATAATTCTTTGTGATTTATCTTCATCTTTTATTTAAGAGTAACTATCTCTCACATTATCGTTAGAGAAAATTCTTATTTAAAATGTCTTTGACTCCCACTTATGAAGTAAATTGATTATGACAATTTAGTCCGGCATATGCAGTCGCGCGGCGGCGAAGAGACACGTCGTGTCGCAGTTGCCCGCCGTCGAGGTCACGTCCTCACTGGCGCTGCTCGGGATCGCCGTCGCCGGGCCCTTGGTGTTGCTGGAGGAGGAGGAGGAGGACGCCCCACCACTGCTCTTCTGGTGGTCCTCCTTGAACACTCGGCCCACCGCCCAACCGTCTTCTTGCTTTCGTACGATGACGACGGCATCAATTGCCCGGCCGACCTCGAAGGTGTCGTCTAATTAAACCGGTCAATTTGATCGCTCAAACAGCATTCACGTAGCAATTAGTACACAAAAAATTAAAGCGAAAACTGAAGCACTGGCGTACATTCCGGCGGTACCACATTCATGATCCAACTGGAC
>JBAMHZ010431611.1:0-10770 GCA_037177395.1 Alpinia galanga | reverse complement strand
CGTGATGTCATAGCAGTGGCGATTATTGTCGGGGAAGCTTCTTACGTTGAGGAACCCTCTCTTTTGCAGCTCCATGGCGCTGGTGGCGTACGCCGCCGAGATGCTCGCGTTTATGCCGATGCCAATGTAGTGGTTGTCTGAGACGTAGTTGAGGTTGGTGATTACTGATCAGGTCGTCGTAACTAGATCCCTCTTCAATCCCGCAATCGATGCTTATAAACCCTAAAAAAAGGTTTTTTTTTTCTTCTTCTTTTTCCAAGTTCATATTTTTGAGAGTGGATACGACGTCGATACATTTGGCACTTACCTTCCGGTGATTGGCAGTGAACTTGAATTATGGAAACGACGGCGAAGCTGAGGAGGAGTGACCACCAAGCCGCAGTCATTTTGGACGGCAGCGTCGCTACGGACGTGATCGCCCTCTTCTTCTCCTTCAAGGTGATGATGCTCGACTTGATTGCTTGAATAGAAACTCTGTGAATGTCAAATTTTTATGTGGACTAGAAGGCAATTCTTTATCCATGCACGACAGCAGTCTGGACTCTGGAGTCGTTGACCTTGACTTGCCAACGGACTAGTAGACCAAACAAAGGACGAGAATCTTTAGGTAGTTGTGATCATCCACAAAGGACTTTGTGATGCTTGCACTAGGATTGAACAAAACACAAGTTGGCTGAAAAAGCATAATAAATGTTTGTGCTTTCACTTTGATGCTACACAGGAAACGGACCCTAAGTGCTGCCCACACAGTTGCAATCTGATGGTGGTTTCACATCAGTATCAGCCTCACGAACCACTGCAATTTTAAGCTTTCCGGCTGTTGTTAAAGGAGAAATCAATTGCATGGTCATGTTGCTAATTTCATTCAAAGACAGAGTGTCTTACTGGTGAACCACCAGTGTCTGAAATGGTTGGGTATTCAAAATCATACTCGCCTTGTCTTCATCATCTTTGAGAAGTCTCTCGCAGAACTTCAATGGCATTATTAGTAATTGGTTTTTGATATAGTACCTAAATAAATAGCAGAAACCTGACCCATTGAAGTTCAACAAGATGTTTTTCTCTTTAAATCTTCCCATCCAAGGATGCATGAACGAATACCCTGTGGCCTTGTCAATTAAACATTGTTAGCAAGTTGGCATTCACGAATTCCTTGTGGAAAAGGTCCATCTTCTGCGTAGTTTTAATTAGAATACCAAGAGAATTCCTTTCGATTCATCCTCTAAAGATTGAAAAAGATAAATCAATTAAGGGGGAGACTGCACAAGTTGTCCTGACTTTAGGCTATCTTGGCTTATAAAATGAGAACCGCCAGGGTGTTCAAGTAGTAAAGGCCTTATGCAGGAGGAACAAAAGAGTACTTCCTTTGAACCATTCGTCTTTAGTGCTCGAGAGACCTATAGAGCACACAGAAGGCTTGCCAAAGAGAAAGGTATAGACATTGTCAAAAGGCCAAAGGCAAGACTCCGATTCAAATATCTTGCTGGCAAACGTTCAAAATTGATACATTTCTCAAATTGAACAAATCGATGTTTAAGAAACTCACAAGTTCCTGTATGTTTTCTTTGATGCACTGAGACTAGATGAAGTTTAACAACACTATCTGCCCCTTTGGGGTTCATCGTCAACTGGGTTAGCTGCTCCTTTTGTTCTGACTGACCATATTCAGATCACCATCCATATCATTGAGTTCACCATTCGGTGACCCGGTTACCACAAAACATAAAGCAGGGTCATACTCATATGGCACCTGAACAAACTATTTCCTATGCCAGTTGAATCTTTCTCCACCATGTCACCAAGCTCTGAAGTTTTTCCATCCACTTGTTCCTCAAACCAAAACTAAAGTAGATGAGCACCTCCCAGCATGCAAGGAATAGTTTCTTGTTGATCTTTAACTTTTGCCGAGCAAGCTCTATCAGACTTGCTGGCGGGCTAAAGCTTGGTTCGGAACTTTGATTCAATAGACTCTCTTCCTTTAAGTGGGAAACAACTGAATCAATGGCTGGCTTTATTGGATCAAAGCTAAGTAAGGGGTTGGTGTAAGTGCGGGTTCGAAGGTAGTCAGAAGGATCTTATGTTGAAATATCTGGGCTGCTTATGATAAAATATAATAAACTTGATTAAATGCTCATGTCTAAATTTGCTAGACAGGCCTAAATCTCTAAGATTAAAACCACCAGCATACCTCAACCACTGAACAATCAGCATCATTAACTGAGGAATTACAAGTAACACCAGCATCATCAGTTACAACACTACTGATATCCAGAAGAATATCAAATCAGAGAAAAGAACAACATTATAAATTTAATGAAGTTGGAATAAAGGAAATTGATAGACGAGAAGTTCAAACACTGCCTGATGTTATCTCTGTTTATTGAAAATTATTGAAGAAATTATTCTTTTGCAATCAAAGATTCACCAAATACATGCTGCTAGAAAAGAAGAATATCCAATGTGCTCAAGAAAAATAGAACCCTGTTTTAACAATAGTTTCATGCAAGTGAAGATGAAATACCAGAAGAGCTGGATTAAGTTCAGGAAAAAAGTAGGTAAGAAATAAGCTAATTACATGAAGGAAAAAATAGGTGAGTGCGACATGGAAATAGTGTCTAGAAACAACTTCACAGTTCCTACAATTCCTTGTCCAAACTTCACCCAGATTACATGTCTGCAAGAAAATTACTTAAACACTCTGACCTGCAAGTAGAAAAGGGGTGCATCATATTCATACAAAATTGAACAATGACCACGTCATGATTTATTAACAAAATAGCAGTAAGCATAAGTTTTATTTCAGTGTTGCAGATCTTACAGTTGTTTGCCACAAGCCTTTAATTGTGATACTTTCAATTAAATTGGTTCAACTTATCTGTTGAATACCCTACGCTCTGACTTGTTATTATCAATTTATTATTGTTCAAAGCAAAACAAAAGAAAAAAAAAACTACCTTCACGAAAGCAACTAGTAATCTAGTGGTCAATTTATCATTGTCCAATATAGTTTCTTCATATGTGTTTATTTCCTTCTGCAAGTTTCTCGTGTTGGTTATAGTGCTCTTGCTTGCAGGCACGAAGGTTGAAGATTTATTGATTATCCGTAGGAAATCATATGAAGTACCTCTTTTTAACCATCTAATTACTGTCAGGTTGATCTTGGTGTCAGTGGCCGCTTCATTATCTACGGATATTGTATTCAATTTATGAAAATAGAAAAGTTGACAATTGCTCTCAGTGGCCACTATTTTGAAACCACAGAAAATAAGAAAACTATTGTAAAGAAGGGTATATGCAAGAAGGTGATATGTACAAGGTAAACCGTCTAATGCATATGGCCTCTATAGTAGGGAGCATTATTACATTTACATTGCCTCTGCGAAAGGGCCTAATAGCTAGCGTATACAGATGTTGCACAATAGATAATGAATTAATCTTCAGCAAATGCAAAGATGTCGTCTCTTTATGCCCTGATTACTAGTCTTAAAGGCTAAAGATTCACTATAATTTACCTCTCTTATGATGATTTAGAGACGGATTAATAGGGACCGCTAGGTTGGTGAATTCCAGCCTTTTTTAACAATTATCACACTTATATTGTGGCACAAAGGTGTGAGTTCATTCAATTGGAAGTTCCTGTGGTAACCTCAAGTAAAGGTAGCTTTGCTGTCCTGCTTTAATTGGATAAGATTTGACGAAAAAGGAAAGGAAATAGCATTGAATTTATCTCTTGTTGCCTAAACATTCCTTCTTCCATAAGCTCATACTCCTTGATGCCTCATATAACATGACTCCCGTATACCACAGTGGGACAGTGAGGTTTACTAACACACAAACATCATGATCATTGCTCATACAATCAATGTGATAAGCGTTGTCACACTTAAGTGAGGTGGCATTTCACAGCACGAAGATGCTTGGGACCAGGCGGTGCAAACATGTTTGGTATTAAGTAAATGATCAGAAAAGGCTGACAAGTTTTTACAGCATGTCATCTCTTCTAAGCACACAAGATTCTTCAGTTTCTGCTAATTTATTGTTCATGTGATAACTTTAGTCTCCTTTTAGGACATTTTGTTTTTTGTTTTTTTAATTTTAAGAAGTATTGAGTAATGAGTAGTGTAAATCTCGCACCTTTGCTCTCCAGAATACATTATGCAACAGAACTAAATGAATCTTGGATAGATTGATAACACAAGAACAAAGTTCTTCGATGACAAATATATATTGAATGATACCTTTTACATAATTGAGCTATATCTAAGTATGAAAGAAGTTCTAATCCATATTATTATTACTAAATACAAACATAAAAATCAGAATTACATTTCTCTATTTAGTCACTTCTACCACTGAACTGATGAGTATGCTGTTTAGTGAAATAAATCAGTAGTTGCTTACTTTTAAATTGTTCACTTTTGTTTTCCCCGTGCTGCTAATTCACTCGGTGAGTATGAAGACGTAGTTCGTCAAATACACATGAACTCCTTCGACTTGGCCTTGAATCTCTAGGTCTAGTCTCTAATATCAGTAGGTCAGTAATTATATAATTCATCTTCTATGAAATCACATGGCTTGGCATTTTGGTTTCAATATCAGTAGGTCAGAAGGCAGGCTTATGCAAAGTCAAGTCTCTGACCTTGCACTATATACTAGTTTATGCATTTTGGATTTTTGTGTTTGGTGTATCTTATGCCCATTTCATGGCATTTGTTAACACTGCAAAAGTTCATGCTCATAGATTGTAGAATGCATTCACTACAAGCTCAAGGGTTAATTGTAGGGTAAGTTTTATCTGAACACATGATAACTTTTCTCTTCCCTGTAGTTTCAACCCGAAGCTTAACTTCTTGAATAGTTGATACCTTGCAACTAAAATCATAGCATGCCAATTGGGTTTCTAATGAAATAAGCTAAAGAAAAATACAATTGCATACAAATTGAAATCAGACAAGGAGAATCTACACATTCCTTCACTGTCTTACAGAAATCGGAGATTCTCTATGGCCTGAATTAACCATTCTTACAATTCCTAAGAGAACCTCTCCTACAACACTCACATTGTTCTAGTTTCAATCTACCACTACAATCACCACATGCTATCCAAGTAGTAATCCCTTGCCACTTCCCTCATTGCCGTAGCAGTCCTCACATCCCTCCTTTGCATTCCATTCTTCCAACTGCCTGACTCACTAGTCTTGTACTCCACCTCCTTCGTCACGACTTTCTTCCTCGGGCTGCCCTTCTCCGCCCTCTGCTTTGGCACACTCTGAGTTCTTACTTTCGCAGCAAAAGATGACGTCTTCGCCATGTAGCCCGGGCAGCTTGAACGGCCCGGAGTTGCCGGCCGGTGACTATGACTGTTCTGAGAGAAGGATGATTTGTCAGGGAGCTGATAGCAGACGATAGGTGGAACCTTGTGTGGAAGTGGAGAGGAAAGTGGAATCATGGGCTCCTCAACTACATTGTAGTTGGGAGTTGCTCTCCTGAATGATTTGGACTTGAGCTGGTATGTATCCATCTCCACAATCTTTGGGCTCATATCGAAACCAGATCTCTGTTCTGCTCCTGTCTGCTTGCACCTTGTGTTAATTCTTTCCTGCTAAAAAACATAATGAGAATGAGATGAATCCACAATTGTATATGGATTCAATTAACAGCAGTCTTACAAAGGATTTCCTGTGGCAGCATTCTGTCGTGAGTCTTGGACTCATTTGGGGAAGAGTAAGAGGAGCTTGTTGAGGCCATGCATGAGATTGAGCTCTCATAAGAGCTTGCAGTCTGCGGAGGGCGACGGCTGCTTGCTTCCTCACGAGGTAGCCTCGAACGAGCGCCTGCAACTTCACCAGGGCTTTGAGTGCCCGAAGAGCTTTCTTTGCCTGTTTCACATCATTAGACATTAATTTAAGCAGAGGAAATTGGATGGAGACTACAGCGATGATGTTTTGTTTGGTCTCACCAAGTGGCGCCTGAAGGCGGTTTGGATCTTGACGGCGGCCCACCACGCATAACTCCCCTGCAGCACCGCCCTCGTCTCCTTCCCCAGGCTCTGCAGCCGCCACATCGCCGCCTGCGCAGCAGACACCGCCGCATTGGCCGCGGCCGCGGTGGCGACGGCCACCGCGATGGCATGCTTCCCGTCCTCCTCGTTCTCGTCGTAGAAGGACCTCAGCCACGCCACGTCCGTCGCCGACAGGGGACTCTGGTGCCCCATGCTCTCGTCTTGTCGCAGCTTGGCGTTGGCAATGGCGAAGCTCCACCTATTCCTCTCCTTGGTTTCGTAGCCGCTGATGCTGGCATTGTCTTTTCCTGCCGCCTTAGCTTCCTTCTTCCCCCAAAGAACACTCCTCAGCCACCTCGTTGCTCGGCCCATGGCGTCGTCGGAGCTCCAGTTCGTCAAAAGCTACAAAACAAACCGCAACACTCGATGTGGAGGCCTACATTTATAAGAGAGGCTCAGAATCGAGAAAATAATGGAAGAAAGAGGCAAATATTTGATTGCTCCACTTCGACAGTAGAAAGAGGCACTACACTTACAGTGATATTCTCGTGTCTCCCAATATTCGCCACCAACTCAGATTTATCGTCACAAACGACAGAGGGGGGAGATTTTTTGCCGCGATGAATGGAGGAAAAATACAAGCAAAATCAATTCCCTCCTCTGCCTCTGCCTCTGCCTCTGCCACCTGTAGGTTGCTCCTTCCTCACGGCGGTAACCTTCATCTTTGACTCGACGCCCTGCAGAGCACAGCGCCCGAACAGTGCATGTGTGAAGAAACCCCTCAAAGAACGAAAAAGTTCGGATCTTTCCGCAAGCAATGGCAGAGATGAGCGACAGGTAGTAATGAAACTGAGCTCAACGCTTACAGCAATGTCGGAGGTGGCAGAGTGGAGTCCCAGTGCGACCACCTCCCCTCTTCTTCTGCTCCACCCCTCTCTCTGTCCTCGCTGCTCGATTCTTTCAGCGGAAGGCACACCGGGGAGGAGGAGGAGGAGAGCGAGACCGAGACCGAAGGGGAAAGACGGCGGCTTTATCTCAAGGCATGTGCAGCGGCCGGATTGAGGCGGAGAGCGAGAAACATATAAAGCGGCTAGAAATGGCGAGATGTGGCGGCGACGCCGCGGTGGGGGCCGGCCTGGCCTTCATTGCCATTGGCTGATTCCGGATCTCGGAAAGGATCTAAGGCGGCTGCTCGAATCCTGGAGATGTGGTTTTAGATTGCCGAAATAATTGGACAAGTCGGAATGGATTAACCTAATGGAACCGCTTATTCGATCGAGGCAGCGGAGGAAGTGCGGTGGGGTTTCCGAGGCACACACGACGTCATCTAACGTGGGCTGGGGTAGCCTTAAATTGCGTGCGCGAGCATCTCGCGCTACCTAATTATCTCGTCGCACGCCAAACGCTGAGGGCATTTAGTGGCCCACGCTGCGATGGCAGCTTGAAATTAGGCCCAGGCACGTGCGAGCTGTGAGTTTTCTCTACTCACCTGCCCTCCACGTGTTACGCATTCATTGATCGAGAGTTTTTTCCTTTTTTTTTTTTAAAAAAAAATAGATAAGTCAATTACTCCCGATTAAAAAAATAGCCAAAGGACATCTTTAAATAATTTTAGTCAAAAACTACTTTAACATTTATTAAAATTACTCTAATATTAATTAAAATTAATAAATAATAGTTGGTCGACCTTATGGTTACTTTTAGACAATTTTCACACAAATTAAATTTTATGCAGAGAACAAACAATATTTAAACTGAATAGCAATCAGCGAAACCCATGACCACATTTATTTTGAATGTCTAATATCAGTCTTATAAGATTATTAATCACTAAAATTTCACAGAATCGATTATCTCAACCAGCAAATGGCAGGCGACATTTTGCAGACTGATCTGTTGTTTGGAATGTTCTCCTCACTGAAGCTCACTTCTTACCGACCTGATCCACATTTGGCTAAGCTGAGCTCATCATCAAACTCCTCTCCCTTTCAAATAACGACTGATGCATGCCACTGAGTGCAGCAGCTGCTTCTTCATTGAGGAGTTTAACTATTAAGCACAGTTGTTCCTTCACAGTTTGATCTGTTGTCTATGGTGCAGGTAAAATCCACGTCTCCCTTCTTCCTATCTTGCTCAGCCGATTACCAAGTTAAGCATTGCAGAATACAACTCTGTAACTAACTGTAGCTGCATGTATTACTGAATGCCGCTTGTGGTGCGACACAGTAACGATATAGAAATACACAGAAACGCATTGTGTATATGGAGACAATTTGTCTGAACTGAGAGTTATTGGCCCTATTAAAAGCACACAGGTAGCCGATGTCCATACATGAATGATTCACTGAACTGAAGCAGCAGTTCAATGCATTGTGCTTATCGAACTACGTACGTATGTAAGTAAAGACAGTTTCAGCTACTTTTTAGGAAGATGTTAGCGTTTCAGAGAAGAACTAATGTCACTGCAATTTAACATTTGGGCAAGTCGTCGGATGAATTATATTTGACAGGGCCTTTCATGTCGTAGGACATTAATTCTGTGCTTCTCTCGCCACTGTTGTATTTTAACGTTGAATTGGCTTTTTCTGGTTCTCTTTTGTCGGTGTAACACTGTGACTTCAGTAAATTACCATACCGGGTAATTAAGTTTGGAATTTAAAATTTTATATTTATCAAAATACATAATCCTTTTCATTTATGTCTCTCCATCTTCATGGATCGACTATTTATTAATCAATAGATAGTTAAATGCATCAGTGAAATTCTAAATTAATTTTGCTCGATATTTTGATAATTAGTTGACTACTATAAATTTTATTCTCTATGTAGTTTTTACAATATCTTAAATTTATATCAATTTTAAAAATTTATGACTCTCTATTTAAATTATGAAATTCATATCTAATGAGATGATTACATTCAAAATAATATAAGGACAATGAATTTGATTTAAAGAGTTTTTAAGATGTCGAAGACCATCAAGATGGCCTTGGAAATTTTAGAATTACTTCAAATTAAGATCATTGTATTTTTAGGAGCCTCATGAATGTAATCATGCCCTTAAATCTGAATTCTATAGTGTGGATTTAGAGATATGAATTTTTTAAATCCTCGTAACCTTAATTATATTTACTCACCAATATCATCAAAGGATTTCTAGAACTCACTGATTCAAACCATATCAAAATTTTAAAATTATAAATATTATAGGACTATCAATGTGTTTTGATCAAAATTCATCGATGACCTTAGAAATATCATAGTCATTTTAAACCAAGACTAGTATACTCCTGAAAACTTTCTAATTTTAATTATACTCTCAGACTTAGATTCCACAACTCAAAATTGAGAGATGTGGATTTTTATAATCTTTATAATTTCAAAATAATTTGGCACAACTCTAAAAAAATCTACATTTCTCAATCTAAGTTGTGAAATTCAAATTTGAAAGTATGATTATATTTAGAAGATTTTTAGGAGTGTAATGGTCTTGGTTTGAAGTAGTTCTAATATTCTTAAGGTCATCAATGAATTTTGGTTAAAACTCGCCAATAATCTTATATTGTTCAAAATTTTAAAATTTTAATTTAATCTAAGTTACAGGAGTCCTAGGAATAGTGTTTGTGAAGTGTCGAGTGCGCTTCTTTTATTGAGTAAACAAGTTGGGTTTCATGGCCATTGGACCTCTTGTTCATGTTGAAAGGAGATCATCCACTTAGCTCTTTCACTTTCGTGTCCTTAGGCTTTGAAGCTTTCCTTTTCGATAGATCACTTGGTTTCCCGTGCTTATTTGTATTGATAAATTGCTTCTTGTAGCAACATATTTAACAAATGAAAAAAATGATACAAAAGGTTCTGTCTTATTAACAAACAAATTGATCGAAACTCCCAATGTATGACTTTGCTTTAGTCATCTACAACAACGAGAAAATGTCAAGGAGACTCATCGATAGTTGTGAAAATAATGAAACTCATCGAGATCAAAATAAGGGTAAGGAAAGATATCTCTGAAGGCTATACAACATCTTTAGATTGATTTACATAGATTAAAATGTAATAAATATAAGAATTAAGAGGAGAAACAAATTTACAGCGGATCTTTATCTTTATCGTCGAATCACCGAAAATCAAAGAGGATGACGACCTACTGTCCGAAGAACAATCACGTCGGAAGGTTCCTTTTTGTTCACAAACCAAATCCCACTGCGTCTTGGTGTTCTTGATCTCTTCTTCACTCAAATTCTTCTCCGGCAACCTCTCGGAACAATACCGCAACCTCTTCTCTTCCTCTCAGCCTCTCTCCTTCAGCACCTTGGACGCACTCACTTATCAGCCACAAAAGAGACCCCAGGTCTCCTTATATAGGAGCATGAAGAAGCACCTTAGTGCTCTTCGTGGCCTGCACACGTTGCCAATAAGGCAACATGTGCAGTTATAAACTGCTTTGCAGTTTCAACTTCCCACAACTCCCACTCATCCAAGAGAATGTCATATATTTGGTCACATAGACCATCAAGAGGTTTTTAGTCACATAGACTAGATGTCACATAGACCATTAAGAGGCACACGGTCACATAGACCAATAAGAGATACATGGTCACATAGACCAATAAGAGGCAAATGTCACATAGACATATTAGAGCTAGAGTTCATAGTCACAAAGACTAATAGAAGAAGATCATTGATCACATAGACCAATAGAATAACCAATTTATACTTATGAAGATGATTCGTGTGATAGCAAGCACAGTGAGCATATATTTGCTAAG
>JBAMHZ010431591.1:0-10771 GCA_037177395.1 Alpinia galanga | reverse complement strand
GACAAGCTGGAGGCTCGAATGCATCCGAGGGACGAGAGCCAGACATACGTGAAGGATGACATTGTGAGAGGAGTCATGGGCTCAAATGCATCCGAGGGACGAGAGCCAAAAGAAGAAGGCTTGAAGGCAAGGTCAAGGCTGCGGAGTAAGCATCAAGTGAGGCCGAGTGTGAGTGAATGTACTCGGGAAGGGAAAGGGTCAAGTCAGATGCTCAAACACTTGTGTTTGAGGTTTTACCTGACACCAGTCGACTGATAGGATTTCCAATCGACTAGTCACCTTAACCACAACTGAGTCGGATGCTTAAATAGTGGAGTTTGAGGTTTTTACCCACACCAGTCGACTAGTGTCAATTCTAGTCGATTGATTGAGACCAATCGACTGGTGTTTTGATCAGTCGACTGGAATAGTGTCATTGGGATATAATGGATAGAAATCCCAGATATCACGACTATCAAAAGCTATTGACATCGATCAATGGCAGGACCAGTCGACTGGCATGGAATTCTAGTTGACTGGTAAAGTGACTAGTCGACTTGTGTTAGGTAATTTTGTTGATTCTGAGGTTTGTTCCCCAAACTTATAAAAGGGGAGGCTTGGAGGCATTTCCAAGTAGACAAATAGAGGTGGTTAACCCCTATTAGAGTCTAAGCAAGTCTTTGAGTGTTTGTGGTGAATCATAAGGTTGTGCGAGGTTTCTCCACCGACAAGAAGCATCGACTTAGCTGGGATTACTGGGACTTGATCCGCCGAAGAATCACAGGTGTCGTCCACCTTACGGACAACCGTGGAGTAGGAGTATCATCTCTAAAACACGTAAATTGGTTTGTCATGTTTGTCTTTGTATATTTCTTTGTATTCCGCTGTGCTAATCATTTGTAGAAAGACGAACGAGCAAACGACGATGATTTGGGGGCCACGTCTATTCAACCTCCTTTCTAGTCGGCCCATCAATCACCCAATAAGTGTCAGATATCTAGAACTATACACCGTTCTTCATGACTTATAGTCGGAATGGAAATCACACACTGGACTTCCACCGCAACGTTACAATGTCGCAACCCTAGGCCCAACGATTGTGATGACGACTATACTTCTTGTTCTTCTCAACAAAAAGTGAAGGTTCAAGAACAACCTTAAGCACAACCCTTCTTCTCAAGCACTGCACTTTTTCACCCTCACAAAATTACTAGCACCCTATCTCAAAGCCTCTTGCTTATCCTTTTATAGAAGATGAAGAGAATGAGGAGAAATATGAGATAATGTCTCATGCCCCAATGTGGGCACACTCCCATGCCCCAACGTGGGCATGAAACTAACAGTTGGAAGTGTGATCGGAAATAAAAGGTGGATAGAAACGAACTCTCATTTTCATGGGAGTTTAGTTTCACGTTGAGAGTTTTGTGGTTATGAGATTGGTTTATATTGAATTATATCAATTAAAATTGTGAATATGCATGTAAAGAAACTCTCTTTCATGTGTATGCTTATAGAAGGTGCAAATCCAAAGTTTAAATTGCATAGAACCTTAATGACTCATGTGTAAGTATAATTTGCATGCGTTAAATGCCATATTGATTAGGAAAAAATTTACCTAAGTAAATCAATCCATATCGGATCTGTAATAGTCTAGACAAAAATAGTCCAACATTTATGGTTGGTGGTTGATATTTCAAATCAAATAGGAAAAGACAATAAATGATCTTTATTTGCCATTCAATATAGCCTAGGATCAGAGTTCTATATAAGGAGGCTATGACGACCTTAAGCAAAAGAAAACAACACAGGCAAAACTTCGTCCACACTTTTCCCCCATTCTCCTCTTTGCCAAGTGATCTATTCAGTAGCTCTTCTGTGAGTGTTTGAGTATGTACTCAGTTTGCCATGACCAATCTATGTTTGATTGTGATCGTAATTTTATCATTGTATCATAGGAAATAAACATTTAATGTAACCTTGAAGCACGGTTGGAGAGGATGAGAATCCATTTTAAGGATATTGTGTTTAATATAGGTCTCGACAATGCTCATTCCTCTTTAACTCGATAGTCGGACAGTTCCTACATAAAATCCCAATTGATAGTATGGTGGATCACTTGGGCAATCAACTAGACATTGAAGAGAGTTGACTGGGATGCTTCTTGGCTCACTTAGGAGTTTCAATTAACTCAGGCGGTCAACTAATAAACCCTTCGAGCACTCAACGTTCATCTTTAACACTTGACGATCAAGCAATTCATTCGGTTAGTCGACTGGACAACAAAAGCAATCAACTGATCCAAGCATTAAGCATCTGATCTCTCAGTAGGCAACTTAGTCGAATTCTCATCCCATTTAGACTCAAGCAGTTTGCACTCTCAATCACTCAGACTCAGGCACTCGAAAAGTCTACGTGCTTAGGAACTATGCTTGGTTCGACCATCCCAATAGTACTTGGACTCAGAATAGCAACGCCCCAGTGCACTAGACCATCTTAACAAATAAATCTATTTAATTTTAGCAAATTTTAATTTAGACTGCCCTGTAACTTCAACAACAATCTTAAATTAGTAAAATTATCTAACACAATCATGCGATCAAATAGCACTTCGCTACCGATGCTTAAAGTATCAATACCATATATCTATATATCAACTAGGTGCCCAAATTCAAATATTACACATTTTAAGTGTTCGAAATAATTCTAATCATGTTATTATTAAATTCTACAAATGAGTGCAATCATATAAGCTTGAAATTTGACTAAAAACCATTTAACACTTGGCGTTGGTCTAACACTATTATTTTTTATTGGAAATTTACTTTAGTCGATTAAAATAACTTTTATAAGTTATAGAACCTTAAAATTATAAAAATTTATTAAATAATATATTTTAAAAGAATATATCAAATATATTATTCAATTGACTAGTCACCTAGTTACTTGCCCTCGTCAATCAATTGGACATGGGCAAAATAGGGCCATTGGAATAATTTTCAAATTTTTGAGAAACAAATTTGAATGGTTTTAGTTTATGCCAAAAATTCACATGGCCTTGATTAATAAAAGGAGGAGGACTATCACAAAATAAAGGGAGAAGAGTAGGGATCTAATATCAAGATATTTTCAGTTACTGAACAAAATATCTACAAAGAAATTCTCAAGGAAATGAACTTGTTGTGAATGAAGGCTACAAAAGCAAGAATAACAAGGGGAAAAAAAAGACTTCTATTAATTAACCTTTCTATCCCTACCCTTTTTAATTCCAAAAAAAAAAAAAAAGAAGCCAAAACTGCCTCTGTTAGGCTCACAAGGAGAATATGGTGGAATAGGTAACATAAAGAAACAGTGCAAAAGAATCATGGCTAATAAACAAATACTACCTTGAATAACCTTGGCTATAAGCCAATGATGCCAAGAACACTTGAGGCTCCGAACTAAGGACACACAATAATCATGGATATAGACGAGCGACAAAAGAACTATTTGCTACAAAGAATAGCCAGGCGACAAATCAATAATACCAACAATGATCATGAATGCAACTAAATGATATTATAAAAAAGGAGGAGAATATCTAACTTTTCATGGACTCAATATCTCGGGGGAAGCCATGAGTCTCCATTGCTGTGGAGACTAGTTTACCAAATGCTTCGCTATGTAAGAAAAGAGCTCAGGAATTAAGCCTCAGACTGATATGAACTCTAAGTCAAGCTGTTGAAGAACTTAATTCACCTCTGAGCATGCAAGTGCTGCAGTAGGAATGCAGAACAAAAGATGCATGCCTATCTTTAAATACTCTATCATGTGCTTTATCGAATTAAGTGGCTTAAACTAAAATGGAATCACAACTCTGAAAGCTAACAAATTTAGGGAACAAGTAACACCAGACTGTTGCAATCCAACATTTCAAAGCCAGGTCTGTAACTGATTCAGCATGCAAACAAGTATTCTCCATACAAATTCCATAAGCAAAATCATGCAACTCCATCCCTGAATGGATCAGACAGGTGCTGAACTTGTTCGATGTAGTTGTTGCTTCGGGCAAGGCTGCGGAATATACTGGATCATAGCATCCAACTCCTGTACATGCATTTAAAAGAAGATTAACTTTATCCCAGATTTAAATATTTGAATTTTTGATATAATTGATATATTCCTAAAGCATTGCTCTCGTTCACTCCAGAGGGGAAAAAAAAGAAAGGTTGTAAAATGAAGGAATGTAATCTTGACCGAAATCTAAATTAGTTCATATGAGTTTCTGCAAGAATTTCACTCTGCAAAATATTACCTTTTGACTTTATTCCTTGTGTACGAGTCTTTCATGCCAACTGAACCATACTAAGACAATAGGAAAGAAGGAAATATGAATTATCCATGTGACACATTTCTGGAGTTTTTTAGAGCAATAAGGTTATATTTCTATATATATTTCAGAAGACAAAAATTGTAAGTTATCACTTTTTGGATTAGTTGAACTATATTATTCTTGCAATATCCCAAAAAATCAGGTCAACTCTAATGCGTATAAATATCTGAAATTTTTTTCCTCCCGGGTTCCACTTTAGTAGCCTTCCTAAGTAAATTAGGTTCAACTTATACATATTCCTACGTTCTAAACATAGTGAGAACTGAGCAAAAAGATTAACTAATACATTGCTACTATGTTTAGCACTGAGGTCCAGATGAAATTCTGTTATATGATTGAAAAGAGAGAAGAACTCCACAACAAGATAACAAAAAATTCCTTGAAGTACAACAAAAGAATGCCAACGGTTGGAAAGTCAGATATAATTAACATATATGTAAGAAAAAAATAGACAGAATCAATAATAAACCATCTAAACATGAAGCAACAATATAATTTCAGGAAGAATGTGCTAAAAGGAAATTCATAGGTGAAAAAAATAAAATAGGGTATATTGTACTTCCAAAATTAAAAGAATATTATTTCAGGGAGTTATGCTTCTGAATAGGGCATGCCGATGCAATTATGCACCGAATGGAAAAGTTTGACTGAAATGTGTTAATAAAATGGCAAAGGATTTAAACTAGGTTTGTTTGCGTGTCTATACGTGCATTGAGTTTGCAAAGACTTAATAAGTTGCATACATAATTTGATTGATATCGGTGAAAGATGATACGAGATACCTAATGAACCAAAAGTCCTGGAGGCAAGGACTTTGGGAAAATAGTGAAATCCCAAAATGAGGCTTTTGGGCTAGTGGAGGAGTCCTAGAGATGTTATCTTTAGGCATTTAAAGTTACCAAAGTGAGGCTCTTAAGCAAGTGGACAAAGTCATAGAGGTGCGACCTTTGGGCACATGTGGAAGAACTAGGAGTGTGACTTTTAGATGTGAAGTCCCGTAGATATGGAGTCTCAGGCAAGCTGGTGAAGACTCCTAATTTAACTTGCAGAGGGTCTTCAACCTGGAAACAAGGGTTTCTAGTTGTAGATGCCACTCAAGCTCACTAGGAGCTTTGCTTAGGCATAAAAAGGCAAAAGTAAATCCATATCTTCACATATATTAAGTTGAACAAGTTAAATCAACTGAAGACTTCTGCTCAGGAATAGAATGCACATTGTTGAGTTTGAATCAGCTGAAAAAGAGTTCAATTGATTTAACAAGATTTGAGTCAATTAGAAACATTTTGAGTTGACTAAATTGCCAACAACTATTGAATAGTCATTCACAATGCCCCTTGTTTTGAATTACAACTGAACTAGTTGATTTCAATTAACTAAATCAATTTGAAATATAGCCTTTAGGCAACAATTTGAAAATTGTCTATATAAGCAACGATTGTGTTTATTTTAGGTATTTGTGCACAAACATTTCAGTAGACCAAGGACTATAGAAGGCCTCATCTATAGGCTTTGGTAAAACTTCTCTCTCACATCTTCATTGTATATTTCTTGTAGAGAAGTAATTTTGTTGTATGAGATTTTTCCACCTACAAAGGAGACTCATTTATAGTGGGTTTTCCATACTCAATCGGTCATGGGTTTAGAATTGATCTTTCTTTGTGTTTACATTTTATTATTATCATTGTTAGTGATTATAAGATTCATAAATCTTCACAATGATATGATATTGTCCATTTTGGACCTAAGCCTTCATAGTTTTATTTTTACACTATAGCCAAAAAGTCTCATACCAATAGAGTTATATTTTTATCTTATAAGCACATGATCTTTTTCATATCTTTCCAATATAGGACTTTCATTGTTCTTCCAACAATTCCAATAATTTTTCCCTCAAACGAAGGACCATATTGGACTCTCTCTTAAGCCCCTCAAGCTTATTCATCCTTGAAGAACTTCCTCTGCTTGATGTCCGATCCTCAACCCATCAAATCTTTCTGCCAACTATCTGGTCCTCTTGACCCAGCTGAACTTCCTGCCAACTGTCTAGTCTTCCTGACCCAGCTGGACTTCTTGTCATTTGTCTGATCCTCCTAATTCAACTGGAGTTCTTGCATGGTATCTAGTTCTCTTGATCCGGACATGAGAGCTTTCATTTCTTTCATTTGAGACTTATGGTTCGACATGGACTATTAGTTTTGATACCTGTTAGAATATTGTAAATATGGTTAGGGATAATTTGGTATCCCTAAATATGGTTAGGGATAATTTCTTCTTAATTTATTTCCTAGAATAGGGTTTGATTTATTTCTTAGAATATGTCCTAACTTACATATAAAAAAAGGGGCTTCTTTTATGTAATAATAATATAGTTTTTCTATTATGAATTAACAGTTTCTTTTCTAATTTCACCTATAAGTTCAACACTTGCTTAGTTGCTTTGATTCACAGACTGCAAAATGCCAAGCATGGTCCAACCAACCAACTAGACTTTTTTCTAGCTTGTGATGATATGTTGTTAGGTCAGTAGTTTTGAGTATTTTTCATATTGAAGTTACTTTTCTTTTTAATATCTCAGTTATCTTTTCCTGAATGAATGGTATTGTGTGCACAACAAGAGTAGTGGACTTGACACCTGTATATTCGTTTCCATGATTTTCATTTAAGTAGCTTTCTTAAGGAGACTTGTTTTCTTGCAAGAGTTGCGAAATAGGAATTTTATTCTACTTTTTAAGTTTTGATTTGTATGATCTCCTCTTTAGGAGAGTAGGCTTTTAATAAATTATTCAGTTGATAATTGGTTAATTTTAGGGATTTTAAGTAATTTTAGTTTGCAATTTAAAAAGTAAAATAGTTCTGTAGGAGTTTAATTAGATTGGCATATTTCTCAATTTACATCGATTAGTTCCCTAGTTTGTTCGGGTTAGAATCTATAAAGAAGGATAACATTCCATTGTATGATCACCATTTTTATTAATAAATTTCTTCTCTGTGAGATGATTTTATTTATTTTTCTATGTGAGACACTTATTCTTCACGTTGTGCTAATTTTGACTCAATTTTCTGAGTTCAGGGTTTGTTACATCAATTTAGTACATCGGAGCATCTTTATGCCACATTTTTTTTTACATCAAGTGGTTTCATAGTCAAATCCAGGATTCAATGTTTAATACTTTGTTTCCACTGGTATTAAGACGAGCACCAAACCATCCACAACCCTATTCTAAAATTCCTTCTGCTTAGTCTCCGACGACCACTTCGCTAATTCATTGAACCTTCTACCTCCTCATAATCCAAACCAAGTAAAAGGTCTGTGTTGGTACTCATGCTAATTGCATCCTCCTGCTCTATGTTTCTAGTGACCATAATTGTTGCCCCTCGTGAACTCACCCATGTGATTCCTCACTAACCATCCAAACCAACCTTCTACCTCAATTTACCGTTTGCCCACCTTCCACCCATCTTAGTAGCATCCAAATGATTGAACATTAAGGACAATAATAGAAGGCCTTTTGCTAATAGAATCATCAATGAAGTTTTTGAATAAAAAGTCTGAACTAGATGATCATTTTATGATAACCTAGGAACTAAGACGACGACGATGACAATAACAACCAAGCATAATTCCATTAGGTGGGGTTGACTATTTGGATTCTTTTATGCCATTGGACTCTATCTCCTATTATATCATTATCTATATTTAAATAAATTTTATATTATTTTATTGTTTCTAATCAAGTCTTCTTTGGTCTTTTTCTTTCTCGATTGATTTGTATATTTGTAGTATTTCATATTGCCTAACTGGAGCATCTACTGGTGGTCTAAGTACATATCCGTATAATCTTAAATGTGTCTTTCGATTTTTTTTAATAGGTGCAATCTCAATTTTCATTTTAATATTTTCATTCCTTTTTTTTTCATCCTCGTATGTCTACACATTCATCTTAATATTTTAATCTCTATAACTTTCATCTTTTGCTCATATGCTTGAGGTATAATACAATATTCAGCATCATATGACATAGCATGCCTAACTATCATTTTGTAAAATTTCCCTTTAAGCTTTAAATATTCTTTATGATTACAAAGAATACGTGATGTTTTTTTTCATTTCAAACATCTTACTTGTATTATATATAAGATATCGCTCTCAACCCCTCCATCCTTTTGCAAAAATGATCTTAAATATTTAAAACTTTCAATTACAGACAATTCATTATCTCCCAACTTAACAATTATTTTATTGTATCTAACGTTGCTAAATTTTAATGTCATATATTCTTTTTTTACTCTACTAAGATAGCACTTTTAGCTTCTAGCAACTTAGGAACTAAGAATGGTGAAAAGTATTTCTATTAGGGTGCAAAGTTAGAGAAAGGGAATGTAGATATTTAGGTAATGTTTGATACTTGAAGATTAAAAGATTCTTATTGGTAATAATGCTATTTAGGAAACGTGAAGTTTTTTTTATTAACTATTCAATGAGCATTTGACAACTAATTTGGTTTTAAAGGCTAAGCATTATTAAAGATCTATAAATTATAGATTTGTTCATAATATTACAATAGGCGAGGCTAAATAAGTTTTGAAGAAAGTGAAAATAGCTAAAATTATTAGTATAGATGATCTTCCTATTAAAGATTCGAAGAGTTAGGACAAGGAATAGTTTTGTTAACCTAATTTCATAATATTTGAGAACTTAATGATTGACCAAAGAACAAAAAGATTTTAAGTACCTATCTATAAAAAAAAGAAAGATTTTAAAGGCCTATTTATAAAAAAAGTAAAGAATTTTAAGTGCTTGTAAAGTTATATAATTGCTAAATCATACTGTAATATTTTCAGAAAAGTTATTGATTGGAGAATAAGGGATGGAAAAAGTTATAAGGGAGGATATAACTATTTTATTTTTTTAAAAAATTTGTTTAGTAGGATATCAACTATAGATCTTATTTATTTACTAAGACAACTAAATTTGTATTTTTTTTTTATTGATTTATAAAAAGTTTTAGCTTATCGTAGAGTCCCTAGTTAACTATTATGGTGACGGGATTTGAAGGAAAAAAAGAATCTGTAGTAATTATGTAGCTTAAAAAATATGTGATAGCATTGTTATTGGTGTCAGAGTTTGTAGAAGTGTGGCAAATGATTTTTCTACAAGTATAGCTTTAGATCAAGATTTAATTCTAAGCCCTTATCTTTTTATGTTGAGTTGATACATGGGAGCACAATCTTTGACATTTTCTTAATCAAATGTAGTGCAATCGTTTGTTTTATCTAAGAATAATGCTTAAGTTATGGGTTAAAATCTCACATGCATTTCCATTTTGTCCCATCTTTGTTAAAACACTTGGTGTGCATGTGGTTTCTTGCCGTATAGCATAATCCAAGTGTTGGGTTCCTAAGTAGATACGCCTTGACCTAATAGAGTGATTTTGTTCAATTATATTTTTCAAATGATTGGGGCCATTGACATTGATGTATTGTCAAATTAAATTTGATAATCAAGATTGAATAGATTCTTAGCATGGTGCTTGAGAAATGAATTTGAATCAAATTAACAAATGCTAATAGCTATGCAACTTGTATCAAAAGTTTTGAGTAATTGTTCTGTCCAATTAGGCTAAAAGAGAAATGATATGTAATTGTTCTACGATCCACTGTACTTTAGACCTTAATACTCTATGAATCAAAATGGACTTTAGAAAATAGCACACAGAGAGAAAAATTTAATATATCATATATAAGGATATTAACTTGGATATGTGATGATATTAGAAAGTGTAAAGTGTAGCTCGGTGTATGAAGCACTGGCCAATGTAAGGTTTCACAGAAAGGTTGGACCACATTAAGTCTATTGTACATAGTTTTTTTTTTTTTTTTTTGGATAAGGTAAATATATATATCTATTTAAGAAAAAGTGTAATTAGGATTCAACAAGTTCTATCAAGTTCATACAACTACACCATCCGTCCCTCACAGCTAATGCACCTTGACCTCTACATACGTATACGACCGCTTATCCACACGAAGCAAACGAAAGCCTCATGCGATGCCTTCTTGTGTTGCAACACCTTTAACTTCAATCCAAATCGAGTAGTCTGTGATTTGATAGCTAAGTTCCATCAACATCTATAGCCAATTAAGTCATCAACAATCCCCAATAGGAGAGCAGCCTGAATGTTTTGGGCTTTATCCATTGCTCAACCAATTGAACCCAGCATCTCTTCGAGTTTTGGATCCTAGCCACAATCCGAGATTAGGGCAAATCAACATGCTGTAGCTCGGTATGGTCAATGTGAACCGCAACCCTCAAGGTCATCGATTTTGGCTCCAAGAAGCAGTAATTTTATGATACTCCAGATATCCTGTGTACTAGTATCTTACGGTGATCTATCATTAACAAAAGAAATTATTTAAGAAAAC
>JBAMHZ010431582.1:0-10772 GCA_037177395.1 Alpinia galanga | reverse complement strand
AGATGGCCAAGGCAGTTCATAAGTCCTCTGCGCTATTGTAGTATAATTATTCCCCTAAGGTAGTGAAGCGGGGAGGAGCGAAGAGTCTAGCCCAAGCTAGACGAGGCAGTTCATAGGTCCTTGGCCTCATTGCAACATTATTATTCCCCCGATGTAGTGAAGTTGGGAGGAGCGAAGAACCGAGCTCAGGCTGGCCGAGGTAGTTCATAAGTCCTTGACCCCATTATAGTATTACTACTCCCCCAAGGTCGTGAAGTAGGGAGGAGCAAAAAGTCGAGCCCAAGCTGGCCAAGGCAGTTCATAAGACTTTTGCCCTTTGCAGCATTATTATTCCCTCAAGGTCATGAAGCGGGGAGGTGTGAAGAGTCGAGCCTGAGCTGACTAAGGTAGTTCATAAGTCCTCAGCCCCATTGTAGTATTATTATTCACCCGAGATAGTGAAGCAGAGAGAAGAGAATAACCAAGCCCGAGCTACCAAGGTAATTTGTAAATCATTGGTCCCATTGCAACATTATTATTCCCCCAAGGTAGTGAAGTGGGGAGGAGCGAAGAGCCGAACCTAGGCTAGCCAAGGTAGTTTGTAAGTCCTTGACGTCATTGCAGCATTATTATTCCCTTAGACCTGAGAAGCGGGGAGGACTCTACCCAACTGAGGTAGTTCGTAAGCCCTCGGTCTGACTAGAGTGCATTGAAGAAATATAATGTCAAGACCAGGCAGTTCATAAGTCCTTGATTCAACTCAAGGTTTTCATATGAAATGATGGAGCGAAGTGCTCCGAGGAGCTCAAGCTCGGGGTGTTTTCATATGAAGTGAACTGTCCTAAAGGGTTCGGGCTTAGAGGTTTTTATAAGAAGTGGTGTATTCCGCATGATAGTGAGAAGCTGTGACATAAGAAGCATTATATTTTACATGATAGGGAGAAGCTATGATATAAGAAGTGATGTATTCCACATGACAGGGGGAAGTTGCGACATAAGATGCATTGTATTAGGCATGACAGGGAGAAGCTGCGATATAAGAAGAGTTGTATTTCACATGATAGGGAGAATCTACGACATAAGAAGTCATTTATTCCATGTGACAGGCAGAAGCTATGACATAAGAAGTGATGTATTTTGCATGACAAAGCGAAGTTAGAACATATGAAGTGTTGTATTCTGTCTGACAGGGAGAAGTAGCAACATATGAAGTATTGTATTCTGCCTGATAGGGAGAAGGGGTGACATATGAAGTGTTATATTTTGCCTGACAGAGAAGCAGTGATGCATGAAGTGTTGTATTCCACCTGACAGAGAGAAGCGGCGATATATGAAGTATTATATTCTACTTGACAGGGAGAAGTGACAACCTATGAAGTGTTGTATTACGCTTAACAGGGACAAAAAGTGACATATGAAGTGTTTTATTTCATCTAACAGGGAGAAGCAATGATATATGAAGTGTTGTATTCCTTTTGATAAGGATAAGTGATGACATATGAAGTATTGTATTCCATTCAATAGAGAGAAGCGACGACATCTGACGGGCTATTATACCCAGTTGAGATAGTTTATAAGCCCTCGGTCTAACCTGGGTACCTTTTTTATAAAGTATTGTCCAAAGCAAAGGGTGTTCATTAGTCCGGTCGAGGCCATTTGTAAGCCCTCTATCCAACTCGGGTATTTTTATATGAAGTGATGTTATGAAATGAAGTGTTCTGAGGAGCTTGGGCTCGGGAGATTTTCATACAGAGTGTTATTATAGAGTGAAGGATTTTACTAGGCCTTACTGAGGCAATTTGTAAGCCTTTGGCCGAGCTCAAATGTTTTCATATGGAGTGTTGTTATAGAGTGAAGTATTTTATTAGGCATAGACGAGTCAGTTCATAAGCCCTCGGCCCAGCTCAGATGGTTTCATACGAAGTGTTGTTATGGAATGAAATATTTTATTAGGGCTAAGACAGTTCGTAAGCCCTTGGCCTAACTCAGATGGTTTCATAAAGAGTGTTGTTATGGAATGAAATATTTTATTAGGCCTAGCCAAGATAGTTCATAAGCCCTCGTCTCAACTCAGATGCTTTTCATATGAAGTGTTATTATATAGTGAAGTATTTTATTAGGCCTAGCTGAGGCTGTTCATAAGCCCTCAACCCTACTTAGATGTTTTCATATGAAATGTTGTTATGAAGTTAAGTGTTTTATCATGCCCAACCAAGGCAGTTTGTAATCCTTAGGCTTGACTCAGAGGCTTTCATATGAAGTATCGTTATGAAGAGCGATGATTTATTATATCCGACCGAAGAAGTTCGTAAGCCCTTGGCCTAGCTGGAAGGTTTTCATATGTGGTGATTCTTATGAAGTGAAGTATTTTATTGTGCTCATCTAAGACAGTGCATAAGCCCTCATCCTAACTCTGATGCTTTCACTCGAAATGTTTTACTAGGCCCTACTGAGGTAATTCGCAAGCCCTCAGTCTAGCTCGGGTGTTCTCTTATGAAGGGATTTTATGGGGTGAAGTATTTTTATCACCTCTGCTGAGGCAGTTCATAAGATTTTGGTTTGACTTGAGTATTTTTTTTATGAGGTGTTGTTTGAGGTGAAGGGTGTTCATTCTCTTACGAGGCAGTTTATAAGTCCTTAGTTCTACTAAAGTGGAGCATGTATGAGAACGAAACCATTGATGTTAGACTTATTCGAATTGTCTGACTGTTTTGGAGGGGGGTGACTAATGATACTGAAGGAAAAGGCTACATGCCAGACCTCTCAAGTAAATGGACCCCTTAGAATATGGGTTGGGCAGTAATAAGGCTAAAGCCTAGAACCGCAGAGTTGGGAGCTCAAGAGAATGAGGAGTTGGGAGCTCAAGAGCATAAGAAGTTGGGGACTTAAAGGACCCGACACAGAAGGAGTTCAAAAGCATAAGGAGTTGAGGATTCATAGAAGTCAGGAATTCAGTAACTCAGGAAGTTAGGAGTCAGAGGAGTCAGGACACCCGGGGACTACCGAGAGAAGATTCCTCTCGACAGCTATCACATCTGATCTCCTAACTGTATCTCTCAATGATAGTACGAGGACATATGGTAAACTAGATGGAGATTCTCTACAATGATTATCCCCTAACATCCCATCATAGGGTATAGCTGATAGAGGATTTGGAGGTGATGTTGAGTCCCTATTAAGGGTCGATTGAGGTAAAGGAGGGGGGGTTGGTCTTTCTCTATTTTTTTGTCTCATTTTTCTCTGCAAACTATATTTAATACTTCGTCATTCTTTTCTCTAATCTAAGTTAAGCATTAGAGTGTCATAATTCAGAGCACCAACGACCATCTGATTTGTGTTGGCTTTGACAGGATTACTGCTGTAGCCATGAGAACTCTGCCTCTCCTGACTACTCAGCGAAAGGGGCCAAAAAGCGATCGTAACATATAGTATATTGTAATATTAGCCCAAAGGTGTATTACAATTTATTCTAGTGTTTAATTTGAATTTGTATGTTTTATTTGTAGTAATTTCTCTTCATTTGTAAGCTTCTTTTGCTACCATATTTAATGGTTTGAACTTATCTAAATGGAGTGAGCAAGTCAATTTCATTTAGGTGTGTTGGATCTTGACTTGACACTACTAAAGAAAAAGTCCACTACTATTACTGATTCAAGTAATGAAGAAAAGAAGTCCAAATATAGACCATGGGAATAATCTAATAGATAAAGCCATATGTTTATGCAAATGACTATCGCAAACAATATTTAGACTACCATTCCACAAGCAAAAAATGCAAAGAAATATTTAAAGTTTGTGAAATAACATTTTTGTTCTGCAAATAAATCACTCATTGGTACATTAATGACACAACACACAACCATAATGTTTGATGGGTCACAAAGTGTGCAAGCACATATCATTGAGATGACTAATATTGCAATAAGATTAAAGACCTTAGGAATGACCATAGATAACTCCTTAGTTTAGTTTATTTTATACTCATTGCCTCCTGAACATGGTGTTTTCAAATTAATGAACTATAACACTATTAAGGATAAGTGGAATGTTAATGAATTAGTAAGTGAGCTTATTCAAGAGGAAAGTAGGCTTACGAACTTGGGAAGTCATTTCATCAATCTTACTATTTAAGGAGCTGGTAAAGCACTAAAAGCAAAAGCCAAAAGTTTTAAGAAAAAGAAAAGGTCTATCAAAGCTCCTCAAGTTGATAAGAAGGAACAAAATAATGATAAATGTATAGAAAGGACATTATTGGAAGGATTGCCCTAAACATAAGGCTCGGTTTGAAAAGAAAGGTATATTAAAAATGTGTGTTTGTTTCAAATCAAATATGGTTGATGTTCTTGGTGGCTTGATTCTAGTTCTAGTACTCATATATCCAATATGATGTAGGGATTTCTTGCAATCCAAATTACAAACCAAATTGAGAATTTTGTATATATGGAAAATCATATGAAGGCATAGAGACTTATCATTTGATCTCAAATATTGGTTGTCATTGAGACCTATTATAGACTATGTATGTACTTCAATTTCGAAGAATCTTATTTCTCTTTCAACACTTGATCTTTGTGGTTTCATTTTAATTTTGGAAAAGACTATTTTAATTTATATAAGAATTTAAGGTTCATTAGTTTTGGAGTTCTTACTGATGATTTATATAAATTAAAACTTGATAATAAATTTGTTGAGTGGTTTTTTTAAAGGGTATATATTTTATTTTCCTGACCATAATCCAAGAATAGTATAAACTAATAATGTAAAATTCATTTAGAATGGTGAAGTTAGTGGGAGCAACGAACAATAAATTTTGGGCATAAAGGAAGTTAAGTTCAATATTCCTTCATCCAATGTTGTTCCAAAAGTTATTCTAGTTGTTGAAAAATGTTATAACAATGTTGAACAATATAAAGAAACATCTCTTGAAGAAACTAACTCATAAAGACATGATGCAAATAAGTTAGAAGAAATAGCATTGAAACGATCTATAAAAAAAAAGAAATTCCGCTATTTCAAGTGATTATAAAACTTATATTTAAGAATTAGATTTTTAAATTCATGAAGGTCAAGTTTCATTTTCATAAACCATAAAAAGTACAAAGTTAGAGAAATTGATCAATGTAAAGAAAGAAAAGTTTCAATCCATGTATGAAAATGATGTTTGGGATATGTTGAATTGCTAGAAAATTTCAAACGAGTTGGAGGTAAATGAGTTTTTAAGACTAAGTGTGACTCAAATGATAATATTGAACAATATAAAGCTAGACTTGTTACTTAAGGATTCACTCAACAAGATGACATTGACCTGGTGGATCATATGATTTAAAGATATACTAGATGAATGTGAAAAGTTTTTCCGAATGGAATCTTAAAGCAGAAGTGTATATGGACTAACCTGAAGTATTTTCAATTGAAAGAAAAGGTCATCTAGTATGTAAACTTAAGAAATCAATATATGGACTTAAACAAAGTTCTAGATAATAATATATTAAGTTAATAATATCATCACATCTTTTAGCTTTGGAGAAAATGTCATTGATCTTGTGTATATTGAAAGATCAATGAGAAAAAAATTATATTTTTAGTCATATATGTTGATGGTATCTTACTTAATACTAATGATTTGGGCATGTTGCATAAGATAAAAAAAAAACTTTCTCTTAGAAAATTTTGAAATGATAAATATGGGCAAGGCATCTTGTGTGATTGAAATTGGAATATTTCATTTCAGATCACAAAGACTTGGCATTGTCTCATAAAGATTGTATTGAAAGAATTTTAGAGAGATTTAATATGAAAAAAATATTCTACTAGAATTGCTCCAATTTAAAAAGGGGACAAATTTAATCTTATGAAATATCTAAATATGATATAAAATGAAAACAAATAAATCTTATTCCATATGCTTCTGTTGTAGGAAGTTTAATTTATGTGCAAACTTGTATACGATTGAATATTAGTTTTTCAATTGAAGTTCTTAACAAATATTGAAGTAATCCTAAAAATTGATCATTGGAAAGCTGCTAAGAAAGTTTGAGGATATCTTCAAGGCAGTAAGAATTATATGCTCATGTATAGGAAAACTAAACACTTGAAAGTGGTTGGTTACAGCTCAGTTTAAATTTTGTTAGATGCTGATGCTGCTCAGATTTTTCCTCTAGGATGGTCCGGAGGATGGGTTCTCTCCAAGCAGCAGCAGTAAAAGTCTTTGGTCTCTCTCGTCCTGTCAAAGTAGCACGAGGTTGAAACAGTCACCGGAGTTACCCGGTTTTTACGGCCCTGCCTCAGTCAGAGCCGGGATGTGATAGCAGTAAAAGAAATAATATGTAATGCAGTAAAAGATTGATATAAAAGAAAAGGAGAGAGAAATTCTCCCTCATGTAGCCGCTATGCTGCCGAGAATATATAAGCACCTTCAAAGAAAGTCCATCCTTGCTGATGCATCCATAAGCGATGAAAAGATCCAATAAAGCCAAGCTCCAGAAACTCATTTATTACTCCCATAAATCATTGACTTCTGAGATTCGCAAATAATGAGTCTATAATCTAGCTTAAGGGAATCCATCGGAATTTTGACCAACCCATATTCTATTCAAGCAGCTGTATCTTCTCTAATGTCCTGATCGATGGGAGCAGAGATAGTTCTTGACATGAATGACTCAAATCACCCTACACTCCTTGATCAAAACCTGTTATGAAGCAACTAGATAACCCAAGCAACACAAAGAATAATATTGCTCCACAGAGATAGTAAAAACTTATTTTTCCATTGGAACTCATCTCCATCGCAACCAGCATTTTATATGACCTCAAGTATAAAGGAGACTTGCAGGTGTGAAAAGGGGCAAATGCAAAACCTTCTATGACAGTGCACCACTGATCCAAACCTTCACAGTAGACATACTCAGAAGTTCCTTGCATTTGCACGACGCGATGAACTCCCTTTTAAGAGAAAGATGAACCCCGAGAGGAATGTGAGAGGTGTCACTCTCAAGGCAAATCTGGCACTGGAGCTGCTCACAGGGGTCTCCCTTGAAGTTAATCTCGTCGGGGTGGGCGATCGGAGCCAGTGCGAGGAGAGGGAAGGAGCTTTCAGGATCCGACATTAATAGGGTGAAATCGAGGCACCAAAAAATCCAGTAGCCGGTCAGGCGACCCCAGGAGTGAGCTGTCGCTAGGAACCGAGAGAGCGAGAGAAAGAGATTGAAGACGATGAGGTTGAGTCGAAGATGCGGCGACATTCCCCCCCTGTTCTGTGGAGCTCCCCTCTTTTTCTCCTCTCCCTCCCTTCTGTGACGGCTGCTCCACCCTTCTTTTTCTCCCAACCCTAACTCCTTTTTATCCCCTTTCTAAATGGGCCGGACCATTTCCCCTAAATTGCATGGGCCGAATCAAAAATATTTTTACAGTATCAGTCATGCTTGATTATTCTATATGAGATACATGAGTCATTGGCTCTAGTGCAAGTGAGAGATTGTTAGTGATAATATACGCTATTGGATTTCAAAATAAATCAATGTAAAATGTAATTGAATGTTTAATAAATGAATATCTCATTATCTTATGTGCAATTAGTTGATTGTAATAAAAAGTTCTATAGCATTACTCTTTAGTTATAGATCAAGATATAAGATGATCCTATAGGGAGAGACAATGCTATTGAAAATTCTTTGGTTATAGTGATTTTAAAATAGGATGTCAACTTCACAATGTGACCAATACATATTATATTTTTACTATTGATAGTAGTAAATGATCTCGCACTTACACATAAAGTGGAATCTAGATAAGCTTGTGAGATTGTTGGAGAAACATAATAGATGTGACTCATCATGAAAATTGCTTTTGCATTTTGTTTAGTGTCTATAGGGGCTCCATGTAGATGGATGCAATTGGTCCTTAGATTTAGATTGCTTCTATCATTTCATAAGAGGATCAACATGCTTGAATGCTTCTAGGTTGGAGCTAGCTTTAAAAGAGTTATATATACATTTATTGTTGGTTATGTTGCTAGCCTTATAAAGGTGAGTGAGTAATAAGTAGGGAATTTATCACTCCTAGTACAAGGGTGTGTATATCGCATGGTCGATTTGATCAATAATCATTTTGATTAAATCTACATATAGTGGAAAACAATTGAGAAAAGTTAATTAAGTTGATGCTCCTTCAAGTATGTGTGATTACATAAAATAAACACTTTGATGTGTTTTATTAAGACATATAAATCCAAGTCTTAAGGACTCATCATGATATAAGATGATAAAGAGATTGAATTACATTCATGGTAGCTAGTTGTGTTGGGACAGGAATTTTGTGAGTACTACCACTTTCAAAGTATTGGATAGTCTTGATTTCTCGCTAGAAGTCAATCAAGAATTGTACATCTAAAATACAAAGAGAAATATTCATGTGTGATAAAATAATTATTACTTAGGAAGGCTATCGCTGTCTAAGAATCTATAAAGTTTGGTGGTCGATGGAGATCTACTAGGGTTCTTGCGATATCTCGAAGGATCCGTGGGACAAGATCGGCTATCTCCAAGATTAATTGAGCTAAAAATTCGGATACCTGATGCTAGTATATATATATATAATTTTGAGATGATATAGTTTGAGAAGAATTGATAGATAACTGAGAGTTAATTATTCTATTTAATTAATCAATAAATTAAGAGTTAATTATTATGACTAATAGAGAATTTAATTAGAATAAAATATGTATTAATTTATTCAATTAATTTAGAGAAACTAATTATAAAATTAGAGTTTAATTTATGAAATAAAAAAAATAATTAAAAGTGAATTAAATTTAAATTTAAATTTTGAATGAGCACAAATTAATTCTACTAAGTTTAAAAATTAATTTAGGTTATAAATAATTTTTAAAATAATTCTACTATAAGCGTAAAACTCTAAAATATTGAGAACAATTTAAATTTCTAAATGGTTAATTAGTTAGTTGAATGAAAATAAAAGATTAATTACTAAATATTCTTTGTCAATTAAATTTATTCTAACAATTAAGATTATCAAAAGATCACTTACCATAGATGATTCAAGATGAAGTCTAAAGGACCAATTAGAATTAGAAATTAATGTCAAATAACTAAGCCACCCTCTCTCTCTCTCTCTCTCTAATACCTTATTTCCTTCCATCATGCTACGATGAGAAATCTTTTCAAATGGACAACGTAGAGGAGGTCTTGCATCTTCTACTAAGAATAATTTTTTTTGTCCATTGTTTTTTATACAATATGTAATCTAATTTGGCAGGAAGACATACTTAAAAATACAAAAATAATTCACTTTCACTATACATGCAATGTTGGGTCCTTAATTTGCTATTACAATTCCAACGTTTCCAAGGATTGGTCTTCATTTTTGTTAAGAATTATCAATTCAAACATGACCCTCTTCTCTTGTAGAATAGTAAAACTCTAACCTTTTCTTAAGATCGACATGGAAAGGAGATCATAGCGATGTTGTTATAATTTCACTATATGATAAAGAGGTTAAGTAAAAGAGAAGTAGGCTAACGAAGATAAAGAATACCGAGCTAAAGCAAAACAACTCGACCAAGAGAAGAAGTGCTGAGCCGATACGAACAACTCGACCAAAGAGAAAGAAGGTCGAGCTAGCGTAGAACAGCTCGACAGATGAACCGAGCTGAGGCTAATTGCTTGGCTAAAGAGGAGGAACGTCGAGCTAGTGTAGAATAGCTCGATGGAAAGGAGAAACTCTAGGCTGATGTAGGACAACTGGAATACCGAGCTGAAGTAAAATGGTCTAGCAAAGAGGAGAAGAACTGAGGATGAGAAACAACTCAAATGAGCACCAAGCTGAAGTAAAATAGCTTGGTAAAGAGGATAAGCTCTGAGCTGAGGCAAAACAACTCGACTAGAAGTGAGGAACACCTAATTTAAGTAGAACAGCCCTGTAGGAGAAGGGGAGTATTGATTTGACATATAACGACCTGGTATGAAAGGAGAAATTTGTCCCCTCACTGAGGGGACCACCGAAAAGATTCTTTTCTAGATTATTAGAGTTCATTTCTACACGATCCCTATAATAACTAAGCGGAGGGACCTCGTACTCTAAAAAGGAATATTTTTCATAACAGCCTAACAATATCATCATTCTTTTGTCACCTGTCAATCCACGTAGGCCTTCTGCTCATAAGTTGTCCCCTAACTATTGGACAGGAAACATCGCAGGAGTATCATGGGCATATGACATCTCTCAATTATTATAAAAGGGAGAAGACGGGAGGAGAAAAGGTTGGTTAATCAATCATTCTATATATATTCTTCAATACAATATTCTTCTTTGGTCTCTTTTACTCCTCCACTACACAGCTCTAATTTAGGCATCAAAGGGTCATTAGTCGGGACACCGGTGGCTGTCTAACCTAGTGTTAAAGTTGGCAGGGTAGAAGACCGGAAATTATTACTATTACGGCTGAAGAAAACCCATCCTTAGTCACCTCAGAGGATCACCAAATCTGAGTCGCATCAATTGGCGTTATCTGTGGGATGATATTACGAGCAAGACATAGAAATGCAACCTCAAAGAGTCCCTTCTAGGGCCTCTACTTCAGAAGAGGTACCTATCACTTTAACTCTTTCTCAACTAGCAGCGATGATTGATAAAATAGTAGCAGATTCATGGGCTCGAGAGGGATGGTGGATCAGATATATGCATCCTCACTCTGAAGATCCTCCAATAAGGGCACCATTGGGTGAAGGAACTTCGAGCCTTCCCACTACTGCCTATTATGAGCCAGAGAAAGCACT
>JBAMHZ010431542.1:0-10775 GCA_037177395.1 Alpinia galanga | reverse complement strand
AACTTTCTCTCTAATGTTCTCATTTCTTATTCTGTCCATCCTCGTATGTCCACACATCCATCTTAACATCCTCATCTTTGCAACTCTCATCTTCTGCTCATGTGCTCGAGTCGTAGCCCAATATTCAGCTCCATATAATATAGCAGCATTTATTTTGTTGTGATGCAAAGTGCATGGTTATAAGATGGCAGGAGATCAGGTTTTCTTTTCCATATTCATGTTCATAATTGCCTCTCTAACCTGATTTCATTACCTGGTAGTCAAAAGTAATTGCCCTAGTTGGTTTCTTTAACCCAGTTTAGGATTGAGGTTGGTGAAACTGGTATTTGCTTGTAACATAGCTGCCCTTGAATTAGGATGGTTGCAGAGTTTGAAGTGCTTTTGAATATTCTTTGCTTGTTTATTAGATCGTGTGTCAGCTTTTATGTTAGTAAAATTTTGTTGTTGGTTTAGGTTAAAATTGTGGGCGTCCAACCAATTTGCATTCATTTGTTGTGCAAAACATTATTTAGCATGGAACAAGATGTGAACACATTTTTTTAAAGTCATTTTAGCTTTTATAATTACGGAATTATTTATCTACTTTCTTATCATTGGTAGTAACCGGGGCCTATAATGTTGGAATTTTCCATTGGCGTCCTACTGTTCCTGCAAAAAAGCTAGCAAAGGACTGGAAAGATATGCTTTTAAATGATGAAAATATATGGGACCAGGCCGGCTTTAATGATCTTGTTCACAAAGTTTTAGGTCCATCTGTTGAAGGATCAAACGGGCTGGTTTATACTTTTGATGGGTCCCTAAAACTGGGTATACTACCAGCCAGTATTTTCTGCAGTGGCCACACATATTTTGTCCAGGTAACTCATTGCTGCTTATTCAAACTTGGCATTATATGTTATGCTGCTTATTTACATAATGACAAAGTCGTTTCCTCTGCAATAATTCTTTTGAATGTTTTACTAGGCTCTTCACCAGCAGCTTAGGTTAGAGCCATATGCAGTGCACACCACCTTCCAGTATGCTGGTACTGAAGGAAAGCGCCATAGATTGCGGGAGGCTATGCTTTTCTATGACCAACCTGCATACTATGATTCTGCAGGTATTATTTTTTCTTGTACAACAGGATTCTTCTTCAATTTTCTAAGTTAGATGTTCCATCTCTACTGTCTTTAAGCATTTGTGCCTGACTTTTACTGCACCAACTAAAAAGTGTTGTACACTGATAATTGAGCGCCGACCTAAAATCATCTTGTGCACGACCAACTCTTTTGGAAAACAAATAATTTCTGAAGGATTTGAAAGTAGGGTACTTGTTAAGTGACAATGATGCCAATGCTTTTTAGGAGGAAAAACTTGCATATTCTATCCAATTTTCTTATCTATGTTGATTTTTTAGTTGGTAAATATATAAGTGTGAGATAAATATCTAGATTTTTCAAATGTAACTACTACTTTTTGTGTAAACTTTTTAACACAAATCTTCTTTTAACGAGGTTCAATTTTAGCTTGCCATCAGCTGGTTAATATTGATTTTTTGATATGGACATGCCAAATTGCTAAGTTAACCTAATTGGACGGACTACTGATGTGCAATCCTTGTCCTTCTGCATTGCTGATGAAGTGATGTTATCAGTGTCCCAGTTGGCAACTGAAACGATAATACCTCATGGATTGCAGGAGTTATTTCAAATATATTGTTTTTTGTTTATGTATTAATTTGTTCGCTATTTTTTAAATCTGTTTCAGTTGTGGGTTACTGTTAACCCGAAGTGAGGAAGCTATTATCACACGTCAAGTACACCTATTTGAATATCTCACATAGATTAATTGAAACACTTTGGAATCATGTTGTGTGGAATACAACAATAACTGTGGCAGTCAATATACTGAAATGTCATGCATCTTATGTATCATCAACATCAAAGTTTAAAGTTTTGTTCTGATCCAAGGTATCTGTCCTTGGTCAGAATGAGATGTCCTGAGACGAAGCAAGAAGAACTATGATGCAAAAAGAAAGAGCTATGGCTTGAGGAGTGGATGCTCACTGTGATGAAACCTTGATAGGGCTAGCAGAAGGAGATTGCCTTGCTGGGTCTCAATGCAGCTAAGGAAGAGGATTTCGCTCTGGAGATGCTTGTAAGTTTGGAGGAGCTGTTCCATCAATGTCAGGGAGTTGGTAGTGTTAATAGGAAAGAAGAATCAGCCTTATGTCTTGGTGAACTACAAGATGCTAGTTGCGGTGAAGAAAATGATGTTCGCAAAAAGGGCATGTGTGAAGATAACTTGCTTAAAAAGCTAGAGATAGTGTCATGCATGATTTGAAATTTTATAATGAATCGGATGAAACGGTTGAAACATATCATTCCAATAAATTATTGAAACTCAAAATATTACTTGGCACAGGAAATATCTCCAATATTTCTGTGACAATTATGTCAATGAATATTGTTTCATGCCAACACTCAACGCCGCCTGACATTCTACAATGCAGTTCCTTGGTGCCATGTCTCTGCATACTAGTTGGCTAGTGGAACAAGAAAGTTTAGCTATTCCAGTCCGCAATGAATGGGTTTTTGACTGTGGTTGATATATCCAACATCATCATAATTTTTTCTAGTTGAATAGGTGACATGGCTAGTCTTAACTAACAATAGCAAAGAGGAGTGACATAGTTTTTCTATGTCAGTGGAGGAACGGTGTGTTTTGACTGTGTTGACTGCTATCAAGCAGCACTGAAATCATGGTGTTACTTTGGTCATTTAGTTGTGTTGTATGTGTAACTCGGCTGACCCAGCAGTTTGATCATTTTACCTTAAATGTCTTGTACCTTTAAATCAATATATCAACTCAATCAAGGGAGACTGCTACTGTGTAATGGAGTCTCTTGACTAGCTAATGTTTTTATCATCGATAAAACTGATAGGATATCTGCAGTGATTTGGGTGAGTCTATTTGTTTACATTCATTATCCTTTGGTTTTCTGGGTTTTGCAGGAGGTTTCTTATCATTCAACCCAGGTCTTCCGAAGAATTTGTTGCTGAATGGTCCGCATACCCTACATTCTCACTTCTCACTCATGAATTACCAGGTAAAATCTCAATTCTAAATTATGATTATTAGTGTTGGTTCTTGTCTGAAGGGGAGCCTTGGCACAACGGTAAAGTTGTTGCTTTGTGATCTTAGAGGTCACGGGTTCAAATCCCTGAAATAGCCTCTTGTAAAAAAAAAAAATAAAGTAAGACTGCGTACAATGGATCCTTCCCTGGGACCCTGCATGGCGGGAGCTTCGTGCACCGGACTGCCCTTTTAGTGTTGGTTCTTGTCTAATTGATTTTTCAAAATGATCGAGTGGGCCAGTGAATCTTCTGATTATTTCAGATGAAGCTGATAAGGACCGCATTTGCTGTTGCCTCTTTATTGAAAAGAACACTGGTGAGGTTTCACACCATCAATAGAAATGAATTTGTACCTAAAGATTTTACACATATACACGTTGTGGGTTTGATTCCCATAGACAACGGAGATATTTACCCAACCTAGTGGGATAAGATTTGATCACTGTTGTTATTGTTGTATACACGCACAATATAATATGATTTTCTAACATTTTGTTAGTATCTGCTGTTGAAGGAGATTTTCTTTCAAATTTTCCGTCAATTTAACCTGTGTTATAAAAGACTTACCTACATAATTTTTTCTCCTTTTATTAACCTGATAAGGTGATTACTATAAAGTTAAAGTCTACTCATGTTCTACCATCAGTTAAAGCATTCTTAGCTTTTAGTTAAGTGTAATGTTCATGTTTTTTTTCCATCATTTTATACTTTTCAGTTTTATTTTGTTTCATTTTTAAATTTTGTAATATTGATATTTTCTGATGCGATATAGTTGATACCTAGATTGTTTGGCCAATCGATTTTGAATGCCACTTGGCACGATACAAGATCTAAATCATACCTATTTCTATACACACTTTCATTCTAAAGATTTAGATGATAAGAATTTTTTTCTAGGCACTGAATTTATTCAGGAGAAGATATTATGTATAGCAGAAAAATATATTCTGTTAAGCAAACCTATTAACACCGATGGATCCAAATATCAGATAATATTAGGACTGTAGAACTATTATCTGATCCAAATATCTCATGTAGATCTGACATCTCATTCTTGGGAAGTTTAGTTTGCCGATTTATTAACTTTGTGTCAAGGTCATTGGAAGGCAGCTTTGCAGATACTTCAGAATCTCATTGCTCCCCTAACAAAGCTTGTTTATAATGTAGTCGAGGACAGCTTCAAATAACAATATTCATCAATATAGATTAAGCAATTTATCGCTGCAAATAGATGATCTAGATCAGGTTATGAGTTCTTCTAGGAGAGAATCTGAGATCTCAAAAAATAAGCAAGTTGTAGTGGCTAGATAGGCAAAATACAAGGTTATGACCTTGCCACATATTAGCTTGTTTTATTTAAACTGTTACTAATTAAGTTAGCTTTTGGTCCTGATGAATTGATAAATATGTATTGTGATCATCAAGTTGTCATGCTCATTACCTCCAATCTAGTCTTTTGATGAGGGCATAAAACAAATAGTTAGATTATCATTTTCCTATAGCGAATATTTCATTTTTCTTAGTTCAACGAGTTAGTGTGATGTCCCAAAATTCAGTATATTTATAACAAGATGGGGCTTTATGATATTTAAACTAGCTTGAGAGGGAATGTTGAGGGCCTATTTGCAATATTGCAAGTATACAAGGTTTTTTTTTGTTGTTGTGAATTTGTGTTATATTATTTTCATATAGGTAGTGAAGGATTGACACAACGGCAAAGTTGTTGTTATGTGATCTAGAGGTCACGGGTTTAAGTCTGGAAAATAGTCTCTTACAACGTAGGGCAAAACTGCGTACAATAGATGCTTCTCTGACGCTTTGCATTAGCGGGAGCTTTGTACACACACTGGATTGCCCTTTAGTGGAGGATTGTAGAGCATTGATGGGAATTTTCACCATAACAATATAAAATGTTTATGTTTTATTATTATTAATTATAATTTGTTATAACTATTAAATTTAACATAATTATTCAGATTAGTCTGACTTATAGTCCTTGTCTATGTCTAGGTAATGCCTCCATTATGGTGCAGGTTTGACAGAATATGGTTTGGACATCCTGGAATTCTTGAAGGCACACTGACCAGGCAACCTTTTCTTTGCCCTATGGACCACTTGTTTGAGGTATTCATATGCTATTTTTGTTTATAAACATAAATGTCTAGCTGCAAATTCTCAGTTTCACAACATTGTAAAGCACCGAGGGCATTTCCCCCTCCTTTTGCATTTTAATTGTTAATTTGCTAATATAGGATTGTTCAGGGTTTTATGGGTTTTGAGGCGAATTGACCAACAATTTCAATACTTTCGAAGAAATTAGTAAAGTGAGTCCAATAGACAACTTTATCTAGGTTATATGCCTCTATAATTGGTTCGATGTACTTTGCATATTCATGAACCAAAATTGAGTCCATGGTGCGTGTGACCGTCATATTGTAAGTGGTTATGCCACTCTCTCTAGGCTAGAGTGGGAAACCTAGGAGAGGCTTTGGATGGTGGTTGAGAGCTATTAGGAAGGGTTTGAAAATGGGTTTTAATGCTAGTGATTTCTTTCTACCATCCCTATGCATGAGTGAGATATTTAGGTTTTGATACAAAATGATGGAAGATAGAAGAAAAACATGCCATAAAATCGTCCGGCACCAAAACACAAAAGATAAACAGGAGAAACATTAGAACACTTGAGAACATAAAATCTGCATAAGAACTCAAAAAGGGAGAGAGGTGAGACGAAAACGAGGTATACCTTCCTTCCATACGCTTAAAAGTGACAGGAGAGGCGGGATCTTGAGTTTAGCAATCTTGGAGATGGGAAGGAAGGTGAAAAGAGGAGGTTTTAGCTGAAAGATACACTGCTGCCATTTTGGGTCGACCAAAGTTCTAAATGTGGTTAACCAAACTTTCCTAAGAGAAACCAACTTGCTTGAGAGTGTAAAAGGTCAGAAGTTTCAGTTGGCTGCGAGAAATTTTGATCAGCCACTTTTAAGTTTGGTTGTTCAAAATTGCCTTAGATGAGGTCAACCCTAGTTGGCACAAGATATTTTGGTCGACCAAGTCCAAAGTTTTGTTGCCCAAGTTTGAAAACATAAAATTAGTGATTTTATAAAATTCCATAAAATGATATTCACAGTGCTATACTGTTGATGCCTTTTTTACCCTCTGCTAATTTTCATTCAGTGAGAAGTGCGTGTGTTCCTCTCTGCAGATCAATGTCATGCTCAATGACCTTTCTGAAGCAGAATTTGGTCCACAAATAGACTTCCGGGAGTATTCATTCCTGCAGAATCCTTTAGTGCCCAAACATGTAATGTTTAATTTATCAAGATAAGAAGTTAATTAACAATTTATGAATTTCTTAAGAAGCCATATATTTTCTTCAAATTGAATGAACTTTTTTTTTTTTGGCTCAACTAATTCAGGTGAAGGAGTCAGTTCTTGACGTTCAACTGTGCGATCCTCATTCCAGTGGATGCAATATTTCAAACAAATCAACTAACCATGGATTCATACGATTTCCAAGGAACAGCACTGAGCAAATGGTACATATTTTTTACTTTAATTTTTTAGTTCATTTTCATAAGGATCATTCCTTTAAAATGTCCTGTAAATAAAGGATGTAATGCTACTTTGTTTTTGCTGTGAATGCAGACTAGATACAAAAAGTGATCCTTGAATCTAAGGCATGCAACTATACATGTCTCTAGTCTCTAGAATGATGACTCTTTTCTAAGAGACATGACCAGTTAACATAATTAATGCTACAAAATTTAATTGTCAACAAAAGTTGAATCTCTACCAAATTCACTACAACATGTATCTGGCTAACACAAACATGTATCTGGCGGCACCATGAACCGAACTTTAATTAGTTTATGCACATATTTTAGTTCTGGATTACGCTATCTGTATCATGTATCTCTCTACCTTGAAATTACTTGATATGGGTAAAAGAAATTAAACAAAAAGGATGGTTTCTTATTATGCTATGTATCATGTATCTTCATGTTGTCAACATTGGATGACTATTCATTTATTTGTTGTCAGGCAGCAATCATTCGACAAGTCTCTAATTTTTGTTCACTGAACTGCTTTGAAAACAAAGAACTACAAGAGCTTTAAACAATTGCGTACAAGAGTTTAGAAGCTTATTTAAATGGTTTTCTTGCAGTATATGCAAACATTTTCTCAATACAAGGATGTAAAAGTTTTGCGCTTTTCATCCATGGTGGATGCCTTCCAAGGGTTCAGTAGCACTGTAAGCTAACACAAACATTTTCATTCGTGATTTAACATTTCTTTCTTTTAATTTTTATTTGCGATATAATGTTGTATGTTTGTTCAGGAAAGGGAAGCAAAATTCAGAAATCGTGTGAAACGGTACGTGGGGTTATGGTGTTGTGTGGAGAATCGCAGCCCTGGTCACATATATTATGACATGTACTGGAACGAGAAACCTGGATGGACACCAGAACCACCTCGAACTAGAAATGATGATCATCCACCATGGCAAACCGATTGAGCTACTTATAAATATGTTTTGTGGATAATAGATGATAATCACATGATTTTTATTTCTCATTTTCAAAGAGTTATCATTGTGGCTTAGTTGTAGATCCATCAGAAGAATTAAATATCCCATAGATGGAAAAGTTTTGTAGTTCCAGATCGTTATTACATGAAGCCAATTTGGATTTGGAATGCTGTGTGATTGGAGAGAGTGGAAGGTGATCTTTGTGTTTTAAGTTTCGGATCCAATAAAGAAGAAGAAAAAATTCTATTGATTTTAATGTTTTAAAATGGATTCACAAGTTTTCAAACAAAATATTCTGCTAATTTTAATTATATAAATTTAAATTCTTAAAATTAATGAATATTAATTTAATAAATGTTATCGTGAAATCTATTTGCTTTTTTTTGTGTGTGTAATTTCTCATTATAAAAACAACTATATAATTACATAAATCAAATTCCGATATTCTTTTTCAAATACTAATTATAAGGTAAATAAAAGATTTAAACAAGCAAACCATATAAAATTATAAATAAGGTGAATCGATAGCACACGCACGAGAAGAAACAAAATTTAACTATAAAATGCCGCAAGGGAACGGTGTGGCAGCAAAGGTGTTGAAGCATTCGGAGAACATAATTTAATTATTTATTGAGGCATGATTTGATGATGAATTTTTAAAAAATCTATAAAGGTGAGCCTCTATATAGGAATTTGACTGGCGGATAAAGTACGACTTCAGCATTAGATAGTCTTTCAGGAATGACATAATTGTGGAGTCTAAACTAATACGTTAGAGCTGCGAGCACTTCTTTGATTTATCCAGATGGTTGGTAGAGATTTGCTGGAGCTCCGATCTCTTCCGACTCAATTATTGAAGGAGTATTTCTGAAGGACTATATAGTGGAACTGATTATCTCTAGAAATTAATTGGGCGTTCAGATAATCTGATGTTAGAAAAAAAAACAAAAATCATAATCTTTCCAGAATGAGCACAATAATTTAATCCTACTTTAAGTTTAGAGCTTCAAATTAAACTGCGTAGTTGACAAGGGATTCTACCGCGTGAATCTTGTGTCCAATGTCCACACCACATCGATCAATCGGAGGCTTTTCTTTCTACATATTATCATTATTATTGTTGCAAAACTAACAACTGTTGAAACTGCTGTGCAGCTACAGATTTAACCGCCGAGTTGGATTGGACAGAAAACACGGGCATTAAAATAAGAACAGTGCGCTTCTTCTTTCGCTTGTTTGTTTCTTTGTTTGTTTCTTTGTGTCACATGTGATGTGTCTCGCAGCCCTCGCTCTGTACCTTTGCGGTGTTGCCGCTGTACCTTGTCTCGCGCGTTGGGATTCCGAGAGCGCCGCGCAGCTGCCTTGCGGAAAACTAACTCACGCCCTTGGATCCTCCTTCCCTGTCAACCAAATGCGACTGTTTTTTTATTTTTATTTTTTTATAATCAGATTATTTTTAAATGTAAATAATTCTTTTTGATTCAAATAAAGTTAATACAATATGCATAAATCGATTTTAAATATATTCATAGCTAATAAAAATGAAAATCTGATTTTTTTTTTTTGAGTTCTTTTCCGATGAAAGAGAAAATCCAAAGTTTTGGCCTAATTCCGAGAGGATAAGAACCGCATAGAGAACATGTTAAATTGCCAGCTAAATGACACCCGCAAGCCGCCAATGTGATAATCAAGGCTAATGTATTCATGTCTCTCGGGGGCACAATAATGCCATGATAAGAGATGAATTGATTTCTTAAACAATCATTCCACTCACTCTGTGTAGTAAATCAAAAGTTTACAACTACTAATAATATTGAACTATCTACTACGAGTCGTCTATACTTTTTAAATTTATCTTGATAAACAAGAGAGGTTTTATATTTTTAACTTATAACTTGTATAATAATTCTAATAAGAGTATATATAAAATAATAAATTTAAAAAAGGACTACTTTTTAAAATGATTCAGAAAAAAACGAAAAAGCATTTTTGCCCGTTAACCGACCGTAGTGGATCAGTCACCGACAAATGTCTCCGAAGGCCCATAATTGACCTTGGACGGCCCAATATCGGTCAGACTGGCGCCTCCATCGCATCGCATAACCACATCAAACGGTCACCTGCATCGCTTTTGTCGTGTCGACCGATGGTTCAGACCGGGCCAGCGGCTCGCCGGCCGAATTCCCGGACCAACCTTTTTCAAAACCCGAGGACCCGGAAGTGGGCCAGGGCACTGGCGTCTAGGGAGCCGCATCATCGCAATTTAAAATTGGAAATAGAGCCGTAGGCCCTTAAAACAAGGAGAGGAAGCGTCAGATCCATCCAACTCCACGCCAATCAATGCGATAAAAATAAATAAATAAAATAAAATAAAATAATTATTGACAGAGAAACCACAGCTGAGCTTCAGCCGTCAGATGCCTGCCGATGCCAAATGGATCAGATCAACAGAACAGCAGGAGGAGGAGGAGGAGGAGGAGGAGGAGCACGAGTTCTGACACGAAACAGTGCAGCCGTTTGGCGGGATTTAAAATAAAAGAGAATCGAAGAACAGCGGCAGCCCGCAAGGCTCAACGGCTACGACCTGGAACATGGCGGGAGGGAGAATACGTGCGGTGCACGTGACAGTCAATTTGACCATGCAAACGACTAAGTTGACGGGAGGAGCGAGCGGGATGGAGGAAGGATGGAAAATTAAAAAAAAAACAGGAATTGAAAGAGAAAAAAAAAAAGAGAAAAAAAATGACGAAAAAGGAAAAAATTCAGTCAGGCGGGAGAAGGCTGGGAGGTGGGGTCGGCGGAGGAAGCGAGGTCGGGGCCGACGCGGCAGCCCTCGAGCATGAAGACGATGTCGGCCATCGACGGCCGGTCGAGCGGGTCGGGAGCGGTGCAGAGGAGCCCCACCTTCACGCCTAGCAGGAACTCTTCCCACTCCGACGACTCCGGGTCCAGCTCCAGCAGACCTGGTTCCAGCAGCTCCGCCACCTGGCCCCGCTGCAGCTGCCGCTTCACCCACTTGACGATGTCCTCCTCTTCTTCGCCCGCGAAGGTGCCCGGCCGTCTGCCCGTCAGAAGCTCCAGCAGAACGATGCCGAAGCTGTACACGTCCCCCTCTCGCGTCGCCTGTC
>JBAMHZ010431496.1:0-10778 GCA_037177395.1 Alpinia galanga | reverse complement strand
CGTTAGAAACATTCTCTGTCAAAAATCTCCATGTGATGTGTCACCATTGGTCGAGATTGTTACCTGCAGAGATAGTAGAGAGGAGCTACAAGCACAAAGAAAGTTTCCTCCATGTGCTAGGGCTCTAAGCCCCTCAAGTTTCTCCTTTTGAGATTGATGCGTTTAAGCCTACTATACCTCGCAAGTAACTTTCACTTCCAGATGGAGAGGTCTAGGCCTTCTACTTTTCCTGGGTAGTCCTTACTTCCGACTAGAGGAACTTACTTTCTCTACTCTTCCCGAGTGGCCCTCCCTTCCAGACTAAAGGGACTTACCTTCTATACTCTTCCCGAGTGGCCCTCCCTTCTTGACTAGAGGGATTTTTTTTACTCTTCCCGGGTGACCTCATGTCCCGATTAGGACTTACCTTCTCTGCTCTTTCCGAATAGTTCTATCTCCCAACTAGAGAGACTTACCTTCTCTACTCTTCCCGGGTGGTCCTATCTTTTGATTATAGAAATATACTTTTTTTGCTCCTCCCGGGTAGCTCTATCTCCCGACTAGAGAGACTTACCTTCTCTATTCTTTTCGGGTGACCCTCTCTTTCCAAATATACACATTGAAATAGTATACAACATTTAACTCAAACCGGCACAAATATCAAAGACTTGATCATACTAAACTAATTAAGTCATTATTAGATCAACAATTTAAGCTGAAAACATTTGATATATAGCTATTAGTTTATTGGAATCAAATCTAATTAATTAGAATCACTTTTAGCCAACTAATCATAATCATACACTTTTACTCAAAAAATATTTGATGATCCTAATAAATTTAAAGCTCAAAAAAGTGAATATGGATAAATTTAGAAATTTCTAAGAGTGCAACAATGTACAATTAATATAATTGATGGGTGCCAAACACTTTTAATTAAAAATATTTGATGACGTAGGACCTTCGGATTCATGTCAAATTGACAACTTTGAAATCTAGTATTCCCTAAATTTGCTTTATTTTTTTTTTTTTTAATTTTGAACCTCACAGAATTGGTAAGTATTTTTTTGTTATATATATATATAAAAAGAGTCCACTCAAGTAAGTTGAATAGAGGGATAGCACCACGCTTTAGTAAATTCATATATTATATTATCTTAAATACTAATGATAATCAACATAGTTCACAATAATAATCAATACATTTTCGGACAAAACGATGTCTATTTTAAGTTTACTTAAAGAAAAAAAATCATCATAATATTTTCAAAAGTTTTATTATTTTACCTGCAAACCCCCTCACAACGTCGTGATAATTTTCAAACCATTATCATTCTATTCTATTAACAGTGGTAATGGCTAGATAACAAAATGACTAGAGATTTCAAATTCTATTTGGATATTTTGACAATTAAAATTCTATTGGATACTTTAACAATCTTAAAATTCTGAAACTTTGAAGAGTAAATAAACCAAACATTTTCCCTTGATTAAATGTTAAAAAAATAACCATGAAAGCTTATGTACATGCACATGCACTTGTGTGTGTACACGTGGATACAGATATTTAGATTGCAACACCTATTTTCCTTTTCATCAGCAAAGCAAAAAACGATGCCACAAAGAACAAAACATGGCAACCGCACCGGCAAATTTGCCAAATATATTGTAACCCAACAAACAAGATCAATAAGATCCGACGATGGCATCACATCAAGTATCATCAGGATACGCACGTCAAATATCAGAGCTTTCTAGAGAGTTAGATTGCTCGGATGTTATCCGACAGCAGCTCTAGCCTCGTCACCCGGGTGCAAAATTGTCGAATAAATACATTTCCCACTAGGAATAGCTCCAGCTCCAATAGCCTGCATTAGAGAAGAGTTGCAAATGTAATGTTATACAGAATGGACTGAACACAACTGGTAACGAGAGAAATGCCGTGTTTTCTCAGATTTAATCAGGAAGGGCATATCAATGGCTAACAGAAGGCTTTAAATGAATAAAATGAAATAGAAATAGCTACTTAAGATGAAGAGGAGCTTGGCACAATAATAAATTGTTGTCTTATGATTTAGAGGTCATAAATTCAAATTCTCAAAATAACCTCTTGCAATGTACGGTAAAATAGTGTACAATAAACTCTTTTTCGAAATTCCACGTGGCAGAAACTTCGTGCACCGAACTACCCTTTATAAATAGCTACTTAAAATCTCCTTTTGATGCTTCACTTCATGGTATGGTATCACTTATTCAGAGAGGAAAATGTCATTCTCATGAAAGATTATGTGAAAGTATTCTTGGTACCAAGTGGATAAGATAATATGGCAACATAAAATCAATAATGTGTATATTATTCAATAACTGATAAATGAACCTGTATGATCATAGAGAAGTTCAAGTGGATATTGGAAGCAACGGATACAATAGTTTTGTATTTAAAATTTTTTCAGTATCATGACTAATGACAGAAAACAACATATCAACTTACATAGAAGATAACTTTTCTTCACCAATCATTTGCAGAACATTACAATAGGTCGGTCAAATCCAACAGCTGCACCAGATAAGCTATCGGTAATTACATCTGCTGACTTGAATCCAATCTACAAAAGGAAATCATCGGTCTTAAAAATTATACATAAAAATCTTTCAACAAAAAAGGACAACCAAAATATGGACTGACTTTACAACATCCAAAATTTATTTTGAAGTATAAATCATCAGAGGTATACCTTGTCCAAAAGTATTTCTCGAAATCCTTCAGGCCTTAAACACATACTATTGAAATTTGCCTTTGCAGTCTGCAAATATGTTCAAACTGCCAAATAAGAATCAAAATGCCAAAAATAATCAATGAATATGTTCACGCAAGAGGCAAGTACAAGACATAATCAACACTAACCAACCTAAAAATATGTTAGGTTATGACAATTGTGTTTCTTATTGAGGATGTAACTCTTCAGAATATTTCTGATGGGGTAGTTCAATTTGTTATCAAGTTCTGGATAGTTGTCACCAATTGAAACTTAGTTTTAAGAAACTTCATAAATAATATATGAACACTGAAGAAACCCAAATTTTGGGTTGGATGGGGGCAGGTCAAGTGGGATTTATACCATTCTGCGAATATACTTATTGCATGGAAGTTAAATCTCAAGTTGTCACCAGCATTTCAGTTTTTATCACTTTGACCCTTTGATATAAGGCACCAGATTACTCACCTGATATGTCACATTAAGGCATGGAACTGTCACAAGATGCCTCTCCTCTTTTTTCCTCTTTTCTTCTGTACCACCAGATCTATTTTTCCTCCTTCCCACCACTTAATATCTGTCTTCTTCCTCTTCCTTGTATCATCGTTGATCCCTTGTTCCCACTCTTCATCCTCGCCACCTCATCCTTCCTTCCTCACCAATTAATTCCTCTCCTTCAGTTGAGCCCTCATCCCGAGCTACTTTGAAAAACGCTAAACCTCCACTATGTGTATATGATCTAGACTCTGAACTTGCAGAGAAGAAGCCCACCATGTAGAGGCCCACCACGTAGGTACCAATAAGAGCAACCATCACTCGTATGGTAAAGCCATGACTGCAAAGTCACCCACCACCATGGTGACACAGAATGGTAGCCTGATCAATATGGTAAAAGAGGACCAAAAGTAGGGTGGCAGATTGCAGATGGCAAGTGTTAGGATCAGGAGAAGAAATGATATTTCACATTGATGATAAATGATGATATTCTTAACCCCTACAATGTAGCAGCAAGATTATGTCGGTGTTTTATTGAATATTTAATGGTATAAACCTCAAATGGCAATTAGCCAATAACAGAGGAGCATTAGATCAAGTAGGCAAAACACTACAAACAAAATGGAACTCAAATCATTTGGGTAAATGTTAATTAGCCTTTAATTAAATGGAATCAGCTTGTAGGCTAACGGGCAATATTCATGGATCAATATATATGTTTCACTATCAAGGAAAAAAGAAACAATAAATAGCTGAGATTTTAGCAAGAACCAACATGATGATGACCTCTTCACTCAAGCCTGATCGTGAATAGTAAAGATGAAGGTCTAAACTAATCAGTTTGCCTAAGAGATTCAAGACAAATCAACACCTCTATTTGAGAGAGCATGGGGACTATTCATCTACCAGAAGGGAACAAAAGCTAGCTTTCTGGCATATCAGCAACATCTCAACTCTATGCTTTAGTTGGCTTGCATCTCTTATCTAATTAGTAATCTATATTCCTTGAATTGTTCTAAGATAGTTCTGTTTGAGACAAGAGCAAGCTAACTCCCATTTAATGCCTAACCTTATGTACATTGGTTCACAGAATGGAAATGACAAGTAATGAAGAGTCAATTTTAAGGAATGTAATAGAGTTCAAAGACAATAGGATTATGAATTGTTTAATTTTGTTCATTGAATAATAATTCTAACTTGTTAGAATGAGTATTTATGGGATAAACAAAAGGAATAGCTAAGAAGGATTAAGAGTGGGAATTCAAACTTTAAGTTCATTTTGAAACCAACTGCAAGTGCAGTTTCTGTATGGCAATACATCATCATTTCTGCATCATGCCAAATTCACAAAACCATGATGAAACAGAGAGGATCAACACAAATCACCATAACACAGTAGCCATGACAATCTGACAAAGTGAGAACTAATGATTTCAACATAATTACAAAAATCAAAAGCTTTCCACAGTCAATTTTTTTTAAAAAAATACTAAAATAAAAAAGCCAAAAGTAAGGATAGAATAAATAAAATCCTCACCGGGGATACACCTTGATTTCTTTTATACGAAGACCAAGGTTGAGATTCCAATATTAACATACCACCCTACAAAACAAGACATGTCTTAGGTAGCTAAAGGTTTTAAGGGCACCAAAGAGGGCCATGTACTATCCTACAAAACAACATGTTTTAGAGAGCAAGAAGGTTTTAAAGGCTCCAAAGAGAACCATGTGCTGAAGAGGATCAAACCCTAAAAGCATGTTTTAAAAAAAAAGTAAATCTAGATATACCTGACGAAGAAGTCGCCATATTTTAGCAAACAAAGTGATCAATCCATCGTCGCCCCAGTTCAGATGAACCCATTTTGTTACACTCAAACTGCATAAAGTAGAAAAATGTTCAGTGTGAACCCACAAAGCCAAGCAAGCTATGCAATGACAAAGCTAAATAGCACTATGCGCATGCCATTGGCATAAAGATGCACTGCATTGCAGGGGGATATCCTTATTCATCAAGCTAATATCATCAAATAGAAGAAAGACAAGCTATAAAGTCAAATCAGAAAGACAAAGATGTGTTACACTAGGCTTAGTTTGTTAGAGAAACATACCAAAGAATTGTATCATACTTCTCTGTGCATCCTTGCAAACTCTCAACAAAATTCTCCCGACGAAACGAAACTCTCTTGAAAAGTTCATCAACAGGAAGATGGGACTCAAAATCAGATGCTTTCACATTTGAAGGATCATCACTAATCAAATGGTCTACGTATACTGAATCCTGTGTTCTCAAAGCATCCCTGGATTTATTATGACCATGTGTCGTTCGATTTAGCTTCCTTAAGTTCCAATATGCAGTTTCAACCAAACCTGCTAGGTAAAAGATTATGATGAAATTTGTGGAAGCAAACTAGACAAAGGTAAAATAATACAATGCTGTCACTTAATTTGTGAGATGACCATTGAATTTTAAAACATCAAATTGCCCCATACTTTAGAGTTCCTTTCAATTTTCTTTCAATCAATTTCTGTTTAATCAACTATTGATCAGCCTCAAGTTGCATCTACGTGGCTACCATTCCACTTGCCAAGACAGTTGACCAAATAGTGACCATACGTGTGTCAGTCACAACACCATGTTGATCCTTAGTTGACTGATATAAACTAGCCTGGAAAAGCATTAGGGGTCTTAAAAGTGTGCTGAAAAGCACATCTCCTGAAGTTTGGGAGGACATTTTCAAATATAAGCAAGCAAAAGGGGACAATAAAATTTCCCCAATTCTTATAATGAAATAAATTCGAATTTGTAACATCATTGTAAATGCAAACATGATAGATGATGAAAGAAGATTGTTTTAATTCCATACCAGTAATGTTCACAAAAAAATGCCTTTATCCTCAATGTTTATTTAGCTGACATTGATTTGATCAAATTAATTTTACTTGGGATTGAATGCCAACCAACTAGAACTGTTTCACAAGTCATAATATGCAGCACACCAATTCATCATCATGTAACCCAACCATTTGAGCTACACTACATAAATCTTATACTCCATCGAACCCTATACAAGGGTACATCACTACTAATATTCAAATTAATTAAAATATTTTTCATTAAATTGATTAATTTTTAATTCATCCTCTGAACTGCTATGGATTGAAGTTTATTTATGCATAAATAGGTAAATTCACAGGTTCAACATATTAAAAGCACAACAAAGTAATGAAATGAATATAACTAGGGAAAGAGCTGGTGAATATTCATTGGAGATCCCTAGAAACAGTGTTTATAAGAGTGACACAGCATGCAGAGAGTTGAAAGGGGTGGCGAAAGAGATGGTGATAGGAAAATAGTTCATATCAAGTTTTGTACACCCACTTCACAAAACAAGATACAAGGGGAGTAACTAATATGATTATCCTCTCATTAAGCATCGATTGAAACTATGACATGTGTCATAAGTAGTTAATAACATTTCAAGGATTAATCTGCGATAATGATTAGCAGCAAGTAGGAAGGGGGCTAATACATGTCCAATGAAGGTGGTCAAAAATCAAAAGTTAAAGGGCCAACAGGATGCCACGCATCCTTGTCCCGATAGCCAGATGCTATAACTTTTTTCCTTTACAAAAAGTTATACACCTCTTCCCTTTACTAGCAATTATCTTTCTCTTACCTTTAATAGAAACTGTCTACCTCTTCTCTCTATCAGGAATTATCCACCACTTACCTTTATCGGGAGTTACACACCTCTTCCTCTGCCAAGAGTTAACCACTTTTTCCTACTAGAAGATGTTATCCACCTCTATCCTTTTAGGAGGAATTCCTCTTCCCTTTTGCTCTCACTTCATCTAGACTGCTACTACTTCATCTAAAACAAAACTCTCAGTTCAAGAATAATTGTGGTTTCTCTTTTTATTTATATCACCTCCAACATTCAATTGAACTCTTCTTATCCTCATTTTTTAGAATAAATCATCAAAATTCAAATCTATCAATGCAACTTCTAGAAGAGTAACACAATTAATAGTGCAAACAGTGGTAGAACACAACTAAGAAAGCTTTTCTTCAAACAATAGACAAAGATTTCAGTACCCCTAACATAACTAGAGTTATGATCTGGCATAGATCTTAGAGCTTGGAAGAAAACGTGCTGATCATGTTATTGTTGCTCTAAATATCAAACTTGAACAACAATGACACGCATCAAAATGGCAAAATGACCTCGACAGCATCTGAAACTAATGATTGCTTGTGTTAACAACACCATTCATAAATAAGAAAGAATTCTAGTACCACAATATCATGAAATAACAAGAACTAAATGGGTTTCAACCCAAAATTCACAGCAATTTTGGTGAACTGCATCACATGTTAATTTGGATTATCCGATTGCAAATTGGCACTTTCATTTTAAAAAAAAGGCAATTGTTCTCTATAATCTTGGAATTTTCCAAGAAACAGTTGTGACACTAATAAAAGCACAGATTGCTTGGAATCTTACAAAGCTGAAAAGAATAAACACACTTGCAAATCTCAGTTATAAATTAGAATGTGAACTAAAATGTTCAAGCAAACAAAAATAAATAATAAAGAACAGGACAGTATTACCAGCATCAATATCAACTCCAAGAATGCTTCGACAAAAAAACTTCTTTGCTGCCAAAGAATAAAAAAACAGCATAAGAGAATACAATACTGATTTTTTTATTATTTTAACTTCATCAATGTCAGCTGCACCAAGCTGGCAAAGATGTCCCAATTTCAGACTAATTCACACAAGTAAACCATCAAATCATCAACTCTCCAGGGAATTGAAATTAGACTGAATAAACAAAGATAAACTCAAATGATGATGTAATCAAAAAGGTAAATTGGAACAAAAGCAAGTTGAATTTATGTGAGAGGTTACCTATGCTAATAGTTATCAAACCCTCATTGCAGCCAATATCAAGGCAATCCTTGCCTTCAAACCACTCTCTCTTAAACAAAATCAGTCTAGGATCTTCCTTTACATTGCGGTCAATCTACATAAAAAATGAATATTTTAAGATATCAATAATATGGTCAATCTAGTAATCACCTATCACATAGGACAAAAGAAAAGAATGTAATACATAATCCAGAATTCAAATACATGGTTCTAAGGAGCAACCTGTGCTGCATAGAGAGAGTGAAAGGAACCACATGACATAATGGTTGTACAATATTATATGGCGGGAGAATATGCAGTTTTATATAATATAATAATAATAATAAATAAAGGAATTTCTATATGATACATCTGAACTGATTAGGTGGAACTTAATTTTGACCCATAAGGTAGAACATTTGGTAGTTTGTAACTTGGAAGCATTACTTTTTCAGATTGGCAGTCTTTTCCCAGTGTTGAATCAATCAGATGAGTTGATCAACATTCTTTATTGAAGTATATATGATAATAATTTTTTATCAACATGAATATTTTTAATATATTTTTGATACTGAAATCACTTATGTGGTATGCAATGGGCTTGTCATATACCATCTGTGCACATTGTTTAAAACCTTCCTAAAATATGAAACTGCAGCACTGGAGAACTAATTCATTTTCACAGTTTGAAGCAAAAAAATAGAAATGGAAATACATAAAAAAAAAAGAATTTTTTATAATGTCTAGAATAAATGAAATCAAGTATGAAAAACAACAAAACCCATTTGTATGACTATATGCAAAATATTACTGAATCCATCCTAAATCGCAGAAGCACTAAGTTTAATTTTAGAGAATCACTGGAAACCAGATGGTCCACGTGTTGCTCCTTCAGATTATAGCCAGTTTTAGGATGCAAAATAATCACCATAAAAACCAACATCATGAAGGGTCATTAACTATGCAAAATGCAAAAAACAGGTTCCAGATTCTTAGAGCTTATAGAAAACTAAACAAGTATTTTTTGAATGCAGAAGATGATTAAACCCCTAAAATTCCATTGGCATTTGAAGGAATATACCATGGGATGACAGGAAAGCTTCAAAGTGTAAATGATGTCTTTACAATAAAGAAAATATCGATAAAGCTACTATATGTGAGAATTGTCAATTATAATGAAAATCATGTTGATTTTGAACTAAGAAGTCAATGTTTGACAACTAATATAAAGTGCACCAGCTAGGTGGACATTGTCTTCTTCCATTCACATTTTACTTATTTTGTATGTACATTTAAGTGAGTAACTAACAAATTGTATTTTGCTGATGAATATGCAGTTTTAAACATCCAACGCTAGACCTACTAGGCTGTTTCTTACCAACTTGTACCAAGAGTCATCATGCCATGGTCCATGGTATATTTCATTCCAAACATAGACCCATACATACCAGTACCAAATAGAAAATCTAAACCAGGCTCCGCATTCACATGCAAAAGAATTGTTCACTCCAAGAGTGGCTTTAGAAAAATTAAAAGAAATGTAGGTATTTATGGAATGCAGATTTTGGAGAAACTGAATGACACAAGAAAACAAGGTACAATGTCTCATTATCATTAAGAGAAGAGTATCATTCCCTTTAAAACTACGTGATTGTTCTCCTATGCACCACCATCCTCCCAAACAAAACCTAGTCCACTTCTCTTCTTATCTCTCTCTGCTTTGGGCTATGTGGGTATGTCAAAACAAATAGCACCCATAAACACTGCAAGCTGTGTTACAAAGATTGATTACATAGTTATACAAACAGCTCCTAGAAGCATCCCTGGTATACAATTTCTACATTCAGTTATCGTGGCAACAATATATGCACAATAGGACCTATATAAGCCCATTTGCACCGACATATCTACTTATATTTACCAAACTCAGATTGGTGAAAAGGAAAAAGGCGCTATGAATCCCTCCAACAACAGTAAACCACAAATATGTACTTCATACTGAATTCCATGCAACGGAGCACCTAAGATTTTACAAGGATTAGAATTGGCGTGAAGGAGAAGGCATCGAGAATCCTCCAAAACCAGTACACCACGGCAAAAACAAACGAAGAGAGCCCATTGCCATCTCAGGCAAAAACAGGACCAGTTTCGGCCGTTCCTAGCAATCTATCTGAGAAGAAGAGAGCCCACTGCCATCTCAGGTCAGTCTAGCTCAATAAACTGGTAGAAATCGACAAAAGAGAGAGAAAGAGAGAAGGGAGAAGATTTACGCGATAGCCATAGTAGCTCTTGTAGTTGCCATAGATGAAAACCTTCTTCGGCTTCTTCCTGCGTTCCCCTTCCTCTTTTAATTCTTCTCGTTCGTGCACTTTCCCTGCTGCTGCTGCTTCTTGTTTTCTCATATTCACCACCCCCTTCACGCAGGATCCCTCCGTCTCTCCTCCTCCTTCCTGCCTTCCCGGCGTCTCTCCCCCACAGACTCTTTCCCGGCGTGCGCTTCCGGCTGATCAACAAACAGCAATGGGTTTCTAGGGTAGGAAAGAGTTGCAAGGAGTACTTATCGGGCTTCACATCAGTATTGGCAATTGGATCCGGATTTCAAATCAACGATTCGCGCCCGCTTTGTTATGGTGTG